>JAASGD010000342.1:0-25352 GCA_023334115.1 Globisporangium megalacanthum
CTGGTGCGGTGGTGGGTTTGGGGGCGGGTGGTACTGCATTGGTTGCATCATTGACTGGTGGTGAAGGTGGTGCGGGTACCCAGCGAGTGGTGGCGACGGCGCGTGGTGGTCGTACGCAGCATACATGGAAGGCGGCGGCGCGGGCGACACGTGTGCGGCGGGAGAAGCAGCGGCGTCGACCACGAGACTCGCGTGCGAGCGGCTCCGCGCCGTGCTCTCCAACTGGTGGACTTTGGAGTTTGTCCAGATTTCCCACAAACGAAACACGTGGTCAGCATTGTAATTTCACGTTACTCTCCATTTGTTTCTAAAAGAAAATAGAAAAAACTCGCAAAAAATAGGCGTTGCAGCAAGCGAAACCACTCGCTCACATCGGTTCGTTCATGGGTAGGAGGAGACTCTTCCCAGTAGCTCTTCACCCACAGTGTGTGGTGCCTCGCCTCCCACAAGCGACCCGCGCCCGTCCATAACACAGCCGCCGCCGCCGCCACCGCCGCCACCGCCTTCCCTCGTCGCCACCATGGTGGACGCTGCGGAGCTCAAGAAGAAGTGCGAGGCGCTGAAAGAGAAGATCGAAAAGACGCGGGACGCGAAAGCGGACGGTGGGTTCAAGAGCGCAGGGAGCGGGAGCGCTAAAGCGATTCCCGCGGCGCCCAAGTGCCGGCGGCTGCTGAAAGGCCACTTTGGCAAGATCTACGCGATGCAGTGGGGCGGCGACAGCGCGAGCCTCGTGTCTGCGTCGCAGGACGGGAAGCTCATTGTCTGGAACGCACAGTCGACAAACAAGATCCAAGCGATCCCGCTCCGGTCGTCCTGGGTCATGACGTGCGCGTTTGAGCAGAAACAGCGCAACATGGTCGCGTGCGGCGGCCTCGACAACCTCTGCTCCATCTTCCACCTCTCGCAAGCCCAAGTCATGCGCGCAACAAAAGAACTCGCAGCCCATGACGGGTACCTCTCGTGCTGCCGCTTTATTGACGAAACGAGCATCGTCACGAGCTCCGGCGACTCGAACTGTATCCTCTGGGACGTTGAGAGTGGCGAAGTCAAGACGACGTTTCGTGAACACGCGGGTGACGTCATGTCGGTGAGCATTAACCCGCACGCGCCGAGTATGTTTATATCCGGTTCGTGCGACTCGACAGCGAAAGTGTGGGACATTCGTACGGGCAAAACCACGCACACATTCCACGGTCACGAGTCGGATATTAATTCGGTCGACTTTTTTCCCAGTGGGACCGCACTGGGGACTGGCAGCGACGACTCGTCGTGCCGGCTCTTTGACTTGCGCGCGTATGGCGAGCTGAACAACTTTAGCAACGACAAGATCCTCTGCGGCATCACGAGCGTGAGCTTCTCCAAGTCCGGCCGCTTCCTCTTTGCTGGCTACGACGACTACAACTGCTACTGCTGGGACGTCCTCAGCTCAACGGGGCAGCACATTTACCAGCTCGCGGGCCACGAGAACCGCGTCTCGTGCCTCGGCGTCAACCCTGCGGGCCAAGCGCTGTGCACGGGGAGCTGGGACACGCTGCTCAAGATCTGGGCCTAAGGACTAGGCCCTTGGACTGGGCTGGAGGCCCTTGCCTTTCGAGACTTCGAGTTCGTGCATGCATCAACTTCCTGCTTTATATCACTATTGCTTCTTTGCTTGGGTCTTGGGTCAACCACCGCATCCCGAATCCGAAAGTGGTTTTTCACGTAAGTACGAAGTCCCGAATGTACGCTTTCATCTCTTGCATGCGGGTCTCGAGGTAGTCGAGCTGCGGCCGGAACTCGAACCACTCAATGCGGAGCGACTGGTTCTTGTCAAGTGCGAGCAGGAGCTCGTTCGCAAGCCCATCAAGGAGCCCATCGATCGCCTCTGTGTGCTCAAGCAGCTGCTTCTCGAGCGATCCCGACGGCTCGGACTGGGGCTTCTGGTCGCTCGCGACTCGCACTGCCTCTTCAGCCATGAGCGCCTGCAGTACCATGGCCTTGAGCCCCACAGTGAGCTCCTGGAGCGAGAGCACCGCGTCGCCGTTCCGGTCTGCGCTCGTAAAGAGCAGCTGCACCTGGGTCGCGAACGCGAGGCACCCCGTCCGCGCGTCGTTCTTGACGGCGTACGTGACCCACTCGAGCGCACTTAACGTGCCGCTCTTGTCGTGGTCGAGCGAATGCAGGTAGCTCTCGACAGTCGCAGATGACGGCTCTTTGCCACGGAGGAGCCAGAGCAGCACGAGCAGCTCCGCCCGGCTCACCACGTGCTGCGCGTCCTCGTCTGCGATGACAAACGCAACGTACGGTGCTGCGACAATACAAAAGACCTCGAGAGTCACCATCTCGAGTGGTGGCAGCAGCCATTCGGCGCTCGCTCGCCGCGCCATCGTCTCGGCCATGGCTTGGACAAGGTAGTCGGCTTCGAGCGTCGTGGTGCTTGGACACTGGCGCGTGAGCACGTCGCGACACGTTTCAGCTGAGCACGCGAGCTGGTGGTGGTTATTGGGAGATGACAGCTCCACAAGCAGCGGGACTGCGCTTGCCACGAAGGCACTGCAGAGGCGCTGAAGGAGCGCGTCGTACGCGCGCTGGCTCTCGTAGATCAGCCGCGTGGCGGCGAACCGCTCGAGGTACAGCCGCAGACTCGGCTCGTGGAGCGCCCAGGCCGTGAACTCGGCCAGCGAGATGGCGCCACTCGCGTCACGGTCGATCGACACGAACGCGCTCGCCGCGAGCGCTTCGAGGTCCGCTGTACTCGGACGGTCGAGGCCAATGACTTTGCATAGACCCCGGGTGGTGCAGAGCAGGAGCAGTACGAGCTCGTGCTGGGAGATTTCGTGCGAGTGGTCAAAGTCGAACCTGGAAAGTGCAGAAACCGGGCGCGTGAGCAAGCACCACCAGTGGTGTTTGGCCTCGTGGACCACACGCATAAAGACGGGGAGGGGCAGCTACCGACAGGTCGAAGAGCAGCGGGACCTTCGCCTCGATCGGCGCCTTGCAGTACACAATAACCACTGCAAACACCTCCATGACGTCCACTTTGCCGAGCTCCCAGCAGTCGAAGAGTGCAAAGTGCTCGGACGGGTCCTGGCAAATGAGCGAGAAGATCTCGTCGAACTCGTCCGGCGTGACCGTCATCTTGTCGCCGACTGTCTCTTGGAGCGTGTCGAAGTTGTCTTTCGCCACGTGGTAGTCCGCGACTGTCGCTTCGCCCACACACATTTACCATAAACCACAGTTACGCTCAGTGGTCTCCGTCTCAGGTCCGAGAGAGCGGCTGCTCCGTACCTGTCTTGTAGTCCTGTCGACGGCGGATAGAACAATGTACCAGAGACCGTGGTGGTGGTCAGGACGTGCCCACCATCAGTTGCCACCCAAGGACTTTTGGACTGTACGCGTACCCTCATGAGCGGGTCGTCGTCTTCGATGATGATCTGCGCAGGCTGCAGCGCCAGCGCGTTCCCCATGCTCTCAGTCTCTCCCTCTCTCTCTCTCGCTATTGAAACGGAGTTCGTCCGACACAACTCGTCGCTCTATTTGTACCACGAGGAGAAGTGAGCGAGCGCACAGCGACACCAGCAGCAGAGTTTGTTGTCTGCTGTGGCGCGATGGAGTTGGCAGCGCAGAGTCCGAACGGGCGATACAAGCGAGCACTCGCGTCCAGCCCTCGGCTCCAGCAGAAGCGCCAGCCATGGGCGACTTCACCAGTCGTAGCTTCTCCACCGAGTCCAGGAGGAGGGGCGACATCGCTCCCACCTCTCGAGCCCACGTCGCCACGCAGAGATCCACCGCCGCCGCCGCACACTGCAGCGCTTCCGTTCTCGCTCGAGCCGGACTACCCTGTCGCTCGGCTCGACTCGTGGCCACTCACGAGCCGAGCGCCATTCAAGCGACCAGTTCCCGAGCACTCAACGCCACCACCAACCTCCGACCCGAACGACGTCACGACCACCCACACACTCTGGACCAGCCACGCACCAGCACCCACCAACAGCTATCTCCCGAGCCCGATTTCGCCTCGCCAGCGCAAGGCGCGCCAGCACCACACGCGCCTGGACGAGAGCAAAACGAAGCCACTGCTGGTCCAAGAGCTCGACGCGTTCGTGCACTCGGAGCTCGCGGACCTCCCCCGAACGACCACCCACGCTAGTCGCAGTTCCGAGCGACTCCCGAGCCGCACTCGCACGAGCCTCGAACGCCTCCAAGTGTTCCGGCTCGTGTTCCAGCGGCTGATCGCTGCGTTCAGCGTGTACGCACCAGTGCTCGCGCAAGTACAATACGAGTACGAGCGAGTAATTGGTCAGCTCCGGACCGAGAGCCTCGAGATCCCGAAGCTCCACGCGGCGCTGCAGACGCTCCAGAGCCACTGCGTGCGTGAAATCGCCGCCCACACGCTCGAGACGAAGCGCCGGTCGCACGCACTCACGCAGCAGCTCAAGAGTACACAGGGCCGACTCACTGCGCTCGCAGCACATCACGCAGTGCTAACGGAGCAGCACGCAGCGCTGGAGCGAGAGGTCGAGCGGCTGCGCCAGTGCGGGTCGGAGCTCCAGCTCTCGCACCACTCGCTCGTGAACGGCATGAAGCGCCATGACGAGACGCTCCGACACGTCCACGACCGGTCCCGCGAAGAAGGCCAAGCGCTCGCGCACATGGCGAGCAAGTACCACCACGCGTGCGACGAGATCGCGGAGCTCAAGCTCACAATCGCGACGCTCGAAGAGAAGGTCGGGGGCGTCCACGTCGCTGCCGACAAGGCCACGATCGCACTGCTCACACACGACCTGCAAGACGCACACACGGCGCTGCAGACAGTGTTGACGTCAGCGTCGACAGCGGCTGTTGAGGAGCTCCAGACGGCGCTGGCGCAACAGCGCGTGGTCGCGAGCGCATTCGTCCGCGTCCTGGACGCACAAGGCGTCGTTGTCTCGGAGCGGGAGCTGCTGGCAGTTGCCAATCAGAATCAGACGACGAGCGAAGGCAGCGACTGGGACGAGAACAGTGTCGGCAGAAGCGACCGCAACGGTGGGACTAGGGCTCAAGTGGACACGCAAGCGCTAGCTGGCGCAGTGGCGACGTGGGTACTGGAGAAGCTAGCGACAGGTGCACCACTGAGAGACGGAGCGGCCTCCGCAGCTGCTAGTCTAACGTTCTTGACCGAGACCGAAGAGGTCCGGAGCGTGGACGCTGGCGCACACATGGTGTCGCCAACTGAACTGCTCGTCGGTCGGGGCTTTGGACCCGACGTCCCTGAGTTCCTTCACTATGACGGCGTCGTGCGCAACCTGCGCTACCCACGCAAGAAGCTCGAGCACATCCTCGCGCGCGTGTGGCAGCACAAAGACGACCTCGAGAAGGCCAAGCGCAGCCACGTTGGCGTCGCAGCGTCCACTAGCGCTGCTGCGACTAGTACAACGCCACCCCAGACAGTGCCGCTCGCCAAGGTGCTCTCAATGATGCTCCAGCGCACGAGCGCGTCCAGGACCGCCGCAGTAGAGAGCGCGTACAACATCTTTGCAGCGCTCGAGCGCTTCGCAGCGCACTCGAGCGATTGCCGCCTCGTTCTCGAGATCTTGCGCGGGGCAATCCCAGAGGACGCGCGCCAGGACCAACTCCGCGAAGTGTACGTCGTGCATGACGCGCTCGCAGCACTCGAGAAAGACCAGAGCGCGAGCGACCAGGACGCGCTTCCTGGCCGGGTCCGACTCGCTGACGTTGTCCAGCTGCTCCGCCACGTGTTCCCGTGGAAGACCGAGCGTGCACTGAGCGCACTACACCGTGCGCTACTACTCGACCAGCACGGGAGTGCGCAAGTGGACTACGCGACACTGCTCCTCCAGCAGCCGCCGTCGCAGCTGCACGACGACAAACGGGCCAGAGCCAGTCGAGGAAGCAGCGGCGACGCGAGGTCGCACTTTGCCGAGTGTGTGCGCGCGCAGTACATCGACGACCTGCTGGCGTATCGCCACCACTTGCAGACGCGCATTGAGCGCCAGCTGCTCGGCGTGGAGCGAGAGGAGGCTGTTGGCCCGTCTGCAGCTCTGTCGACGCCAAGCGAACAAGCAGAGAGTGCTGGAGCCGTGTCGCCTCTGCAGCAATCAACGCACGGCACAATGGTCGCTATCCGTGACCTGCGCGACCAGCTGCAGGCGTGCGACGTCGCCAAGCCCGTGCAAGAGATCAATCGGCTGCTCGCGACAGCGTCCGGACTGTCGCTCGAGCAAGTGCTCACGCAGGACGCGCTCATGGTGAACGTCCGGCAGTTCCTCCGTACGCTCCCGACGCTGCTCGTCAAGCCATCCGGCAAGTTTTAATTTCAGTACCTCGTGTGACATGACACACCACATGGCTACATGTGACTTCAACCACTGACATTTTCTGACTCTTTTCCGACTCGTTGACGTCATCATCCACATACACGCATTCTCGCATGGTACCACCTACACTCTCCATTCTCTCATCCATGAAACCACCGCGCCAAGCTGGAGCCGCGTCGCAGCCGTGGCGTGCTCGGCGGGAGGGCCTCTGGCGGTGGCGCACAGTAGTAGCTCGACGCGGTGCTCGACGCGAAGCTCCGGTCGCTCTTGGGGCTCGTAAACGCACGCGAACGCGTCGACGTCGCCGTGGAGCCGGGCGTCACGGCGACGTCCAGAGCGCCTTGGAGCGTGTCGCTCTCGCGCACGGCAAGCTCAGTCGCTGGCGTCTGCGTGGCGCTAAAGACGCAGCTGGTGCAGAAGCGGACGTTCCGCTGGACGACGTGGCGCACGGACGCGAGCGCAGACGTCGAGGACGAGAGAAAGTGGAGGCGCTTGGGCACACAGCAGCGCGAGCAGACGTGGCGGCGGCAGACGTGGCACTGTTTATGCGCGTGGAGACTCACGCGCTGGGACTTGGCGCAGAGCTCACACGCCGCCGCTGGGCGGGCGCTGGCAGCAGTCGGCGGCAGGTTGTGGGGCCGAGACGCGGCGCTCACCGCGTCGTACGCGAGCTTTTTCATCTGCGCGCACCGAATCGTCTTCCAGAGACTCAGGACCGGCTCGGCAGCCGACGCCATCGCAGCGCTGAGCCGCACGTCGCCGAGCGGGTTGAGGAAGCCCCGCATGAAGACGTCGACCGCGCCCGCGTCGTCCCGATTCTGGCGGAAGAGCGAGCACGTGGAGATCCGCGCGCGCACGACGTTGAGTTCGTGGAGCTCCCGGACACCCGGCACCGTGACCGAGTGCACGACGTGAAAGCCGACGCGTTCGCCAGTCGCACTGGCGAAAGTCGTGCCCGTGGCTTCGACGACGACAAAGTCGCGGAAGCGCACGAGCGAGCGGCAGACGCCGTTGTGGCGCTTGGCGCTCCACTGGAGCGAGAGTGAGTGGAGCGGAGCGGCGGCGGACGGCCGCTTCAGCGTCGCAAGGACGCGCGTGTCGACGACGTCATCGCCTGCGTACGACGCACGGATCTGCGCGGCTTCCTGTGTGTGGGCAAAGAGGCCGTAGAGGACGTCGTCGACGCTGCCTTGGATTGTGCCGACGCCAAGCATCATGGGCAGCGCGGACTGGTGCGGGTCCCCCAAGTCCTGATCGACGCCGCGGGCTTTGCGCTCGAGCCCGCGCTCGTGACGGCGCTGGAGGAAGCTCGAGCGCTCCTTGTACACGCGGACGCTGTCGCGATGTTTGAGAAGCCGCCAGCGCTTCGCGTCGACGTGGTGGCCAGCGCCTTCGAGCAGCGGCCGAGCCCCAAGCGTCGCTCGCGTCGTTGTTGTTGTTGTTGTCGTGTCTTGGAGCTGCTGGAGGGCGCTGCTTTCACGGAGCGTGTCGGCCACGAGGTCGTCGACGAGCGCTTCGAGCGCGAGCTGATCGTGCGGCGCGATCTGCAGCCGCGGAAACGCGTCCGGTGCGAGTGGGAGTCCCATAGCGTAGTATAAGCGAGTGTGTGTGGGCGGACGCCAGTGAATTTCGTTGTGAAAGGGAAGGGAAGCGTCGCGGTGGTGAAGGTGGTGGTGGTGTGGGAAGATTCCATGCGTGGGTTTGGTGGAAAGCGAGTGCGAAGGCTACAGAATCCTTCTTCTTGTACCTCAGGATAACTTAACTAGCATTGTGTTGGGAGATACTTGGACACTACGAGCTTCGCTCTCAATGTAGTTGGTGAAATGACTCCATGTCCGACTGGTTACGTCTGGTTGACACGAGTTGGAGCTCCCTGTGACCGGCGGCACTGGTGTCCCACCTGTTCAACTCACGCACTTGTAGCTTGAGTAGCATGGACATGAGTGCACACCTCCAAAGGAGAGTCGGCTCTGTTGTAGGATACAGGTGGACGGACGGAAGCAAAGGGAGAATGAAGACGCTTGAACTCCAAGCAGATCGCGATCAATGCCGACTAGCTTGTCGTGGGCATGGGCGAACGGCAATACAAACTGGGTCGGACAGACACACAGTTAGCGCCTTCGGATGACGCCATGTCTTCTTCTTCGTGTGTTCCAGCGTCTGGAAGCTGAAGATCCAATGTATGGGGCGATTGGGAGAGCATTGGTAGCGTGTGGCGTAAGTGGTTGCTGTTAGAGCATTGGTGGTGCCTGAAGTGGTACTGTAGCTGTTCGTGCTCGCACTGCTGGTAGAACGTGGATTTCGTTCTCGATTCTGGTACAAGATCGCAAAATCCGTAGAAAGTGAATGACATCGCACTTTATCGAAGTGGCATAACAAAACCTGATTTCAGACACACAATTCCTGGGATGGAAGAGGAGGCTCCAACTGGACATCTGGACTTCCCAGCACTCGCACGCGCCAAGCAGCGGTTCCTCCTGCGCCAACAAGAGGGGGCATCTGCACCAGAGACAGCGCCGCCAGACTCCACACCAACCACCGACAGGCGAAGCCACTCGCCGGAGCAAAAGCAGCAGCGCTGTGAACACGCACTGGTTGCCACCAGCCACACATACACAGCCAACAGCTCGCAAGCGTATCACAAGCTGTTAGAAGGCGTGCACACGAGTCTGGAGAGTGAGCTGCGTGCGTTAGGACGCGACGTCGACGCGATCCATGCGGAGATCGGAAGTGCGCACCAGCAGACGGTCCTCGATCTTGACGCCTTCACCGCCAGTCTCCTCCTCCACCATCACATTCAAGATACTCCACCTCCAGTGATCGCATCCGCTATAGAAAACGTCCCAACACCACCACACCGAAGCGAACAGAAACAGGACGCAGCCGACAGTGCGATCGTAACGCCAGCAGTAACGCCAGCACCTCCAGTCACACAGAAGAAGCCAGACGCAGCAGCCCCGCAGCTGCGAGACAGCTTGCGTCATCACGAGTCCGAGCACCACAATACCAGTCCTCCGAGACAGCCACCGTCCACGCCAAGAACCACTCGCCAGCGCACTCACGTAGCCACTCTCGCACTCCGCGCCGTATCCGTGCTTCCGCTCCAGCGCTGCGTCCGCCGCTTCCTCTACGCGCGTCTCTATCCACGTGGGAAGCCCCAGTTCGCGCTCGCCCAGCAGCTGCGCGTCCGCGCAACTGTCTCTTGGCCCTGGAAGCGCTGGAAGGCGTTTGTGTGTCTGCGGCAGTGGACTCGAGCCAAGTGCGCAGCTGCAGCCGAGCGCCTGAGCGCCGCCCGAGCCTGCAACGTGAGCAGAGCCAGTGCGGAGCAAGTGCGTGCGAGCGACGGGAAGTTCGCAGTCGCAAAACGCTTTTATGAAGCGAAGCTGCTGTGCCGCACGCTCCGGCTCTGGCTGCTGGCGACAGCAACGCTGTCGGCATCCTCAGTAGCTTAGCGCTTAACACCAGCCTGTAAGGAGGCGGTTGGTTCTCAGCCTCACCAGTAGGTCGATTGCAATGTACACTATCGTCTCTCTTCTTCTTCTCTGTTCTACGCACTGGGCACTGGGCACTGGGCACTGGGCATTGCAAGCGCTTCCTTCTCATGCTGCCGAGCCCGACTTCTGGGACGTGTACATTGTATACGCTGCGTGGGAGGAGGAGCCAGAGGCGGGTGGCGACTGGCTCGACCCGAGTCGCTTGAGCAGCTTGAAATCGCCAGCGCTGTTGTCGGTGCAGTCGTCATCGTCCGAGTTGTAGAACGTGTAGTGGTGTGCGGACCCCTCGAGCGGCTGGTCTTCCGTATCTCGCGCGCAGATGGCGGCGATCACGACAGGTGTCGGTGGAGTGCTGGCGTCGTCACTGGTGTCGCCACCAGTCGGAGTTGAAGCGGATGGCGACAGAGACGTGTCAGCTCTCATCCACCAGGTCCTCAGGAACCGTCGGGTGCCCTTGTTTGTAGCGTGGACCCAGACGCGAAGCATGTCGATGGAAGCGGATGTCGCCATGGCTTGAGGGCTCGAGACGCGCCAAGATGTGGTGCTGTGGAAAGTGGGAATTGGGTCGCCACGTTGGTCGTTCGTTGTCTTTGATTGTGAGTTGTGGAGAGCTCAGCTAAGACGTCGCTTTGACTGTTTTGAGTCGACGGGTGAGTGAGTGGGCGACGCTTCTTCTTTGACTGTATGTTCTTGGAAGAGAAACTCACGGTGCGCAAGAGAGCGCGAATGTCACTCGAGAACAAACTCTCTCTCGCTCTCCTAATAACTGAGGACTGACGAGTTCAGTGCACAGCATTGACCACGGAGTGATGACCAAGCACTCGCCATGTCCACGCTGTCAACACCGTCACGCAACCGTCTCCACTCGCCGTGATCTCTGGGAAACAAAGTGCGAACGCGATAGTGTCGAATACTTCGCGTCGATTATTTGCTGTATGAAGTCCACATTTTCAACCTGCACCTGATACTGTACCAGTACTTGAGAAATGGACCAATCAGAACTCGTGTTGGCAGGGTACTTCGATTTCAGTATCTCAAGGTACTTTACCTCCAACGAGGAGAGCACACCACTACCACCTCCTCGTTCTCCTTCTCCACAGCCCGACCCACATAGACGCTGCAGGCGACAAAGAACTTCGAGTACTACTGTTTTGCATCTCGCCCCCATGTCGGCAAACGGTCCTCAAACAGTGGTCCTACATGATAGCTGTGCTGTGTTGCCAAAGGTCCCTCAAACAGTGGTCCAATCGAATTTATGTTGGGCACGCAATATACTTTGATATCGCGCGAGTAGATTGCAGCACCTCCTCCTCCTCCACGATGCGTGTATTGGCAATCTGTGGCTCATGGTCAAGGTCCGCGCCACTTGAGCCCATTCCTCGTTTCGACGCGAGCCGCTCACGTCGCCTGCGCCGATCAGCAATGGCTCACATCCAAGCCTATCACGTCTCTGGTCTCCAGCACCTCCAAGAGATCCAACCCCACCGGTGTGACTCGCACCACTACGACGGTTTGCTACTCGGCGCCGAGGTCGCCAGCTTCACGACAACGACATATTATGAAGGTCTGCCCACGACCTCGCCGTACCCTCGCACCGCTGCACCAGACGCCGAGTGCTTCCAGTACTCGACGCCGTTCACTCCAGCTGATTACTTTAAGTTCCAGATGGCCCGCGTCGACTCCCAAGTGCACTTCCTGCTTCTGTCTCGAGCGATCGCGAGCGAGGCAGCGATCGCTACTTTCATCCGGTGTTGCGTCCCTGAATGCGAGGACCTCGACTGGGATGTCTACTTTCCTAATGGGCAGCCGAACGACTGGATCGGGCGCGGCACTGTGTTCGTGAACGTCTTCTTTTTCCACGACGTGCCGGTGGATTACGCTGGCACTGTCAGTCGGAACAGTACGACAGCAGTCACCAACGCTGTTCAAGGCGACGAATGGATCGAACGCCTCCTCTCGCGGCGCGATGAGCGCCAAGCGCTTGAAGACGAGGACGTTGACTCACTTGCTGACGTCCTCATTCATATCCAAAGGTTGCTCGCGAGGGACGACGGTCACGATCACGAAGCTCCCGACCCAGCGACGAATGCTCTACTTGATATTGAGAGGCTGCTCGTGCCGCGCTATGGCGAGGACTTCGACGACGGACTTGCGGACGCTCTTGGGACTCTGCTGCGTATTTGAGTGTGCATCAACTTCGATGGCTGGTAGATGGGACTTAGAAGTACGGGTTCGAGGTACCAAGAACTAAGGATCTCGTCGTTCCACGTCGCCCTCCTTCCCCATGAACACGCGCGCGGACTTCCCAAGCGTTCTTCCTCCCGCGACTCGTTTCTTACAGCTGCCGTCCTGTGCGCAGGTCTTAAGGTGCTGCTGTTGTCAATGGTTTCAATAGAGGCACGTGAGCGCTTAGAGGCGGGGACGTGAAGGTGACAGACGACTTTGTTGGTTGACTGCGACGGTGGCTCGCGAGGCCATCACCCCTTTTAGCCGTGAACGACTACGATCGCAGTTCAGGTGTGGGAGGGAACGAGCACACGAAGTAGCCGCGCGCTTTCGAACCGAACGGCGGGACGGCTTCCAGGAGATCTTGCGCAGCGAGCCACTCCGGGACACAATGACCACGACTGCAGCGTTCACGACGCCCTTCCAGACCATTAAGGCGACAGGTGCTTCGCTGCTGTCGTCTGCTTCGAACGACTCTGATGACGTTGTTGATGGTGACATGGACGTGATCGCGTCGACCTCGGCACCGAACACTTGGACATAGGACTGGGACTCGACGGGGTCGCACCTCGCTGTTGTACACGAACTGGTGAACCTGGAACACCACAAAAACCCTCGAGTGCTCGCTGTCGCTGTCAATTTCGCTGAAAGGGAACATTTTGATGTCGTCGTCGCTACCAAAGCGCCAGGCGTCAACCGTCAGCTCAATGACGACCCACAAGTTCTCTCTCTACCCAGCCCCACGCACGCACCGTCTGGGACGAACGTGTCGTCCAGCGCCAGCTTGCCTCTCTTGTCGCACCACTGCAAAGTACAAATTGCCAGAGGGGACGACGTTGAGACGCACCCCCCTCGACGACAATCTTCATGACCATGAGCACGACACTGGCGCCCAAGAGACTGACACTCGAGCCGCTGGCGTGTGACTGGGCTCACAGGAGCTCGTGCTGGAGGGCGACAAAATCCAGTGGGATCCTGTGGTCTGGAAGCGTGTCGACTGCGAATAGCGCGACCTGCTGGCGTTGGAACTCGCGTAGAGCAGCTGGTACGTCGGCGCAGAGCTGTCGGACGTCTCGACATTGTCGCCGACTTCGCCTCGAGTGATTTTTGGGCTGCAACGCCCGACATTCTTTGCTTCTCGTAGCTGGTGGCGACTTGATGGACGCTGTTGTTGTCGCAGTCGTCGCTGTCTCCACCAATACACTCGCTCAGAGAGTCGGTAGACCTGCGTCTGTGCGCATGGACGAGTGCGACAGCACATACTTTAGTACATGCGAATGAAGCCACTGTGAGCTGTTGAAAAGACGCGTCTCTTCAGACGTGTCTTTTCGAAGCCGACCAGTAGGAGCAGACGCAAGTGGCAGCAGTCTCGTAGCTCGTGAAACGAGCGACGACTCACAGCGGGAGAAAGCGGCTCCCAATACATATCACTCTTCATCTTTCCTCGTCTCGCGCAGATCTACCTTCCAATAGGTTAAGAGCCCAGTGCCACCGCGGCACGTTCACGCAAGGAACGCGGCTGCAGAGGGAAGAGCAAGTCGTCCATGGAGAGCATTCTCGCGGCAATGAGACGCCTTGAGAATAGGATGGACGTAGTCGAGCTCGCCAGCAAGAGTGCGTCTGGCGGCTCGGAGACAACATCGCCGCCGACTGCGTCGCCAGCGCGTCGTGCGACGACTGGAGAGATGGCGCAGGGCGTGCTCGCACGGAGCGCGTTTCGTTGAACTGTTGACGAAGGCTCTCTACTCGGACGTGCACCAGCCCAAGCTCCGGCGCTGAGTTGTGATCGTCTCTTTGCTCACAGCAGTCCGCACCACGGTGGAACGCCTCTGCTGTCACCGACAGCACACAACCATGGTCAGCATACCGCGGAACCAGATCCAGTGCTGCCAGTGCAGCCGCAAGCACCGTTCTTCCAGCCGCCTCAGTTGACGGCACCACAGCCTCAGTTCCAAGGTTTCGTCCCGGCTCGAGTGCCGACGGCTCGGGAGTCCAAGCTGATGATTGGGTTCTTTGATGGAGTGGAGCACTACAAAGGGCTCGGAACGGGTTTCAGATAGTGAGCTTTGTTGTTCCTTGAGTCGGTGGAGATGGCTGAGCTAGCGTGTGGCTACCCCTGGATCGAGCGCGTCAATGTCAACAAACTGCAGCAGTACTTGGCCGGGAAACCGCTGCGTTTCTTTCAAGCCAACATCGAGCAGTGGTGGGCCCGGGAAGCTACACTAGCGTACGCTCTCGATCAACTCTGGATGGCCTACAAAGTGAACATCACTCATCACCAAGCCGTGCAGCTGTACGGGACACGGAAGGAGAGGTCACGGCCGTGGACCGAGCACTTCTTGTATCTCACTGCACTCACGCGCGCGAGTGATACTGGCCTGAAGCTGGTACTCGAGAGCGTGCTTAAGTACGCTGCACCTCATCTCAAGTTCGCACTTCTCAGTCGTTTCAATCCGGCGAGGACCGACTATCTCAACCACGCTCAAGAGCTCATGGTATGGGCCCAAGAACTCGAAGGTGACGACAAGTCTGGCAAGACGTTCGGCAAGGACGTAGTCGCAGCAGTTGTCGAGAAGCGAGAGCAGCGAACATGCAATGAGTGTGGCAAACGAGGTCACATTGCCAAGGACTGCAAGTCCAAGAAGCCGAAGAAAGGAGACACCAACAACGGACCGGCAACCTGGGCGCTCGCAGCGAGTGACGCAAGCACTCGTGAGTACGACTGGATCGTTGACAGTGGTGCCAGTTGTCACCTCGTCGGAGACATCAGCATGGTCGAGAACTCCACGAGTTGCTGGAGTGGCGACGGACTCACGCTCCCGAACGGAGACCAACTGGTGGTGACTGCGAAGGGGAGTGTGACTTTGATTTGTGAAGTGGACGGCACGGCGTTCGAGTTGCGGCTCACTGATGTCTACTTTGTACCAGCTCTCGCCCGAAACCTGTTCTCGCTCGGTGCACTCGCGCGAGACTGCAAGCTTGAGAGCCGAGGCGACGAGTACGCCGTGTAGAAGAGCGGAAAGGTCGTGTTCACGGCTCACTTGGATGGCAATGTGCTAGTCGCAGCGTTGATGTTCAAGAGTGCTGCATCGCTCGCAATCGCGAACGTCGTGATGGCAGCGATTGAGCAAGACGTCGGCGAAGCTGATGTGCAGGAAGGCACTCTTCTTGACTTCCATCGGCGTTTCGGTCACTTGGCACTCGACACTATCGAGCGTATGGCCCGAGACCCACGCTCCGGCATTCGCATCACAGATCGCAGGCGTGCGAACTGCCTCACGTGCGCAGAGGGCACGACGAGTTAGTTGAGACAACGCAGAGCGACTCGGGCAAGAACTCGCCCATTGATCGAGTCGGCGGTGTGATCTGTTCGGATCTCAAGGGTCCGATCACACCGCGCGATCGTCATGGCAATCGGTATCTCATCAACTTCATCGACCATTACTCAAGCTACATGCGAGTGTTCGCGGCACCGACCAAAGACTTGGCGGCGAAAAAGTTCGAGCATTTCCTTGTGCACTTTGAGAAGAGGTTCGACTGCCGCGTCCACCTGCTGCGGACAGACGGCGGAGGCGAGTACGCGAATGTGGATCTCTTCTGCAAACACACCGGAGTCGCACGTCAAGTGAGCGACCGTACAACCAGGAAATCAATGGGAAGGCGGAACGCATGCATCGGACCATTATGAACATGGTCCGGTGCATGATATTCGGCTCCGGAGTCGCACTCACCTACTGGAGCGACGCGGCCGAGTACGCGGCCTACGTGCTCAATCGAAGTCCCACACGTTCAAACCCGAAGCGAGCGTCGCCGCTGGAAGTGCTGACTGGCGCCGAGTCTGATGGACATTGTGGTCTTTGGCTCACCCTGCATGGTCTTCCGTGACTCGAGAAAGCAGAACTTGCAGAAGCACGCTGTGCGGGGGTACGTGATCGGCAAGAGTGACGAAATCAAAGGCTACAAGGTACTGCTGGCTAAAGAACGCAAGGCGATTACTACTCGACACGTAACAGCGATAGAGACGCTCGGAGACTTGGCAAACGCGCAGCTGCAACGAGTACTCAACTCGGAGAGCGAGGCAGAGCTAGAGGAGCTAGCCGAAGCGCGGGCGAACGCACGTCAAGTCGTCGAGCAACAGGAGCTAGTGGCACCGGCGCATCGCGAGAAGAGAGCGTCGACTCGCCCTGAGCAGCACACTCAATGTGCACCTCACCGCTCGTCACCTTCAAAGAAAAAGTTGCTCAAGCGAGCAGAAGCTGACGGGGATTCGCAGCAGCCGAGCCCAGCTCGAGCTAGAGAGCTCGTCGCAATGGTGGTCTTGGACGCGAACTCGACGACGAATGCAAACGCGCACATGGAGTATGGACCAGATCCGAAGGGCTTCAGAGAGGCGCGACAGAGCAGCGGGAGCGATAACTGGAGCAAGGCAGAGGCGGAGGAGATACGCTCGCTCGAGGCGAACGAAACGTGGCAAGTCGTGAAGTGCACACCAGGCACTGAGCTGGCGACGCCAACGCAGTCGTTGTCGGCTTTGCTCGAGGACATGCTACGTCGAATTGCTTGAGGAATGCGGGGAAAGAGCTGCGACTGGATCGCTGTAGCTACTGGAAGAGTCGCCATTGATCCTGCGATCTTTTAGTGCAAGGTGGCCAGTGCAAAGCGACCAGTGATGATCCAGAAGAAGCCATTGAGCAGGTGTGTCAGGCTCCCACCATGACTGGGAGCTCAGTCGTCAATCTTCTCTCGTCAGGACAGAGCCAGTCATGTCCATGACTGCCTCCCACGCATTCAAACAAGCACCACTCGCGAAAGAGCGCAACTTCATGGCGCGGATCCGCTCGACACTCGTGCGCGCTCAGCAGCAGCTCGCCCGGAGGAAGGACACTCCCACCCGCCAGTGCGATCCATTGCCGGTAGTGACAGCGGCGCCTGTGCCTCCAGCCATCCAGTCGGCAAAGGTCGACAGTAGCCACCGTCTCCAGTGTGGTGACAACAACCGACAGGACAAAGCGCCGACAGTCGACAGCTGTGGTGCGATCCCATTGGACGACGCACTCCCGAGCAAGTCCGACTTGTTCGACGGGTTCCTGCAGCCCGACGTCCGACGTGTGGCTGACGACAGCGCATCACAAGAACAGCTGTGTGACGACCAGAAGCGCCAGGCTTCACTGATAGCGTCGCCAGAGCCAGAGCCAATCAACACGAGAGCAGCTCTGTTGGGAACGACACTGAAGCGACAGGCAGAAGCAGCTACGTACTGTAACCCACTTCGCACATTGGCGACGTCCGCGATCGACACAAGCGCGTTCGTTGACGCTCCATGGCGACGAGGAGGACACGCACGGCTCAATGACCACGTGGTTGTTGCGGCGCCGCCGACGTCCGCGATCCAAGCGGCCGCGTACGACGAAGGTGTCGAGTTCCGCCGCAGTCGCCAGACCGGTGAAAAGTTGTGTCGTCACGGTCTGCAAGGTCATGACACCACTGAGGACAAGCCGACGTCTGGGAACCTCAGCTGCGAAGATACTGGAGGTGGCTGTCACCAGGACACTTATGTATCCACTTCAGGAACAGCTGGCGTTGGATCGGTCTCGTCGACTTCAACGCCAGCTTTTCGGCACTACTATCTGGTTCGCGTGCAGCTGAAGAGAGGACGCCGGTATCTGGCTCGCCAGCGTACACCAGACGCAGTCGCAGCCAGTAACGTGTCGACGAGCAGCGGGAGCAGCTGCGCTCCTGATACGAAAAGTTCCACCAACGCTGTGGATCTAGTCGACGACAGCAACAGGCGGTGTAACGGAGCGAGTGCGTCTGTTACAGTCACCGTGACTGCGAGTGTCGCTGCACTCTGCACGCTTCAACACCAGGCTGTGGGCACTCAGCTGCTTGTGCCAGCACACTTTCTACTTGGAAAGCAGCAGCAACGAAAGTGCAGACGGGCCAGCAGAGCCGCTGCCTTTTGTGTCGCTGCAGTGCGTACGCTCCCAGACAACAGCGAGAGTCGCGCAGGTGAGGATGGTCAGAGCTGCCGTGTTCAGCTTCAGGTGGAGCTGCGTCCCGTCGTCGTGTGAGCAAGAGGAGAAAGGTGATTTCAATATGTAGGTGGCGTTATAAGTGTTGTTGCGTGGGAGCATGTGGAGGAAGCGACGAGGAACAGGGCGTGCTAGAAGATCGGCGCGCTAGAGCGGGACCACCGAACATGGTCAAGCGCTTAGGCGACCTCAGCAAGAGCTTATCGTTTTCGAGAGTGAAACTGGAAGGACGGACCTCTTCGTGTGCCACATGGATCAGTGCAGAAAAAGAACAGATTTCGAACATCCGGTTCACCATCACTCTCTCTATTAGATACCCAGGTAAAACACAGATGCAAGCGACTGTAAATCCCGCACTTGATAGACAATATCACAGAACAACAGGAGTTTTTGACCCACCCGATTTTCGTGTCGACGCGCAGTGTACATTCATTTTCCGCAATCCCACCCCAGTCGACATTGCCTTACATTTCCAAAATAGTTTGTCCACTTCAGTACGCTTTCATCGTTTCCACTGACGTCAGCACCCCGGAAAGAGTTCAGTCCACGCCGTTCCCCCCCTCCTCGTTCGCGTCTGCCCACACATTTGCCTGGAGAGCTACGCGCACGCACACACACCATGGGCCGCCGGGTGGCTCTTACATCCCCACTTTGCAAACACGCTCGCCTCCACCAGAAACTGCCTCATGCCGCGCGTCTTCTTCTCTGCGTGCGTCACACTGACGGCGTTTGTATCTGCCGCCTCGGCCGAGTACTTTGAAGGCGACGGCACCACGTACACGCTTGGCGACCCGTCCGCCGGCAACTGCAACTTCATGACCGCGCCAGCGGCTGCGCGCGCCAACTACGCCGCGATTAACAACGAGCAGTGGGCCGGGATGCGCAACTGCGGCCGGTGCGCCGAAGTGAGCTGCTCGGACGCGCGGTGCGCCGACAAGAGCGCGTCCGTCGTGGTGCACATTCTTGACCGGTGTCCAGAGTGCAAAAAGGGCGACTTGGACTTGTCCCCCAGCGTGTTCACAAAGCTCACGGGGTCGACGCCGAGTCGATTTAAGATTAAGTGGCAGTTTGTCGACTGCCCCGTCGCTGGCGGGATCGAATACTGCCTCAAAGGCGGGAGCAACCCGTTCTGGACCGCGATTCAGCCAGCAAACACCGTCGCAGGCGTCTCGAGCATGCTCATTAACGGCCAGACGCCGGGAATGGTCGACTCGGCGTACTACTACCTACTGAACGGCCAGAGTGTGACGCAGACCGACCTCCATAGCGTCCGCGTCACACTCACGTCGGTCGGTGGCGAAGTCGTCGAAGAGACTGTGGCGCTCACAGCGGGCGCGTGCACCGCCGGCTCCAAGCAGTTCAAGGCCGGCAACAGCGGAGGTGGCTCCCAGGTTCAGCCCCAGCCCCAGCCACCGACGCCACCGGCGACCATGACGCCACCAGTGACCAAGACGCCACCAGTGATGCTGTTGCCAACGGCGCTGCCGACACCAGCGTACGCCCAAGTCCAGGCCGCCACCCAGTCCCCTCCAGTTGCCAGTCCCACCCAGTCGCCAACGCCAGCGTACGACAATGAAGTCCAACAGGACGCAGACAAGGCCACACCTGCTCCAACGACCAACACGACCGGCAACGGCTTTTCTATGGACGGACTGGACGCCGAGACCGCGCAGCCTGGAACAGTGTCGGCGCCAGACGACGCGTCGAGCGCCTCCACTGTGGTCGTGCGGCTCACGCCATCGCCCGTAGCAGAGGAGAACCGGTCCGGGTCGCCAAGCAAAAGCGGCTCGGACGGTGGCGCGGTGAACAAGGCGACCACGAAGAGCTCCGCTGAGGACGGAGGCACGAGTCCTGTGCTCATTGTGCTCGCGGTGGCTGCGATCCTCGGCGTCGCAGCGCTCGCAGTCGTTGCCGCAGTCTCACAGAAGAAGAAGCTCGACGACAAGCGCGCGGACCGTGCCGACGCAGCGGCCCAGCGCTCGTTCGACACGTTCCAGTCGCCAGTGCGCGTGAACTCAGAGATTACGCAGCTGTAGGCAGTTGCTCGCGTCTCCAGTAAGTACGAGTGCGTGAGAAGGGGGAGGTCGGGACTGGCGTAAGTGTGCGTGAGAGTGCGTGAAGATGGGAGAGTTTTGCTATGAACCACCACGACGTTTGGCTTTTTTTACCAAGAAAATAGTGCCTGTCAGGCAGTCAGAACAGCAACAGATTTCAGTTTTGGACTGGATCTACAATCGAAAGATCTGTCGTACTTAAAATACTGTTGGACCTCTACAGTCAACTTGCTTCCAGGACCACCCTCCAACTGTGCCAACCATCTGCAACTGGATGTACTGACCTCTACGACTGTCGACTGAGACGCAGCTGAACGCCATCCATTCATGCTTGCTGGGGGCGTCAACTCCGCGAACGAAGAAACAAGGCGGGCCAAATGGCGGTGGCTCAAGTGTCCCAGTGACTTTACTCCTCTGGGTGGGTCCCAGACGAGTGCTGCTCACTGAGAGCCAGCGATGGACTGAACGCCTCTTCCTTAGCCAGCTCCAGTTACCATTCTGCTCATTCACTTGTAAACCGAAGCTTCCATCACTTGTGAGCGAGTGCACTTTCAGGTCTCTGCTCACTTTCGAACCTGTAAGGAGGCAGTCGCTGTCACTTGAGAATGTGTTCGAGAGGCCGTCGTCTGGCGTCATCACCTCGGCTCGTGTTCGTCGCGGCCATCTCAACGCTCGTGGGCTTCCGCTCATCCGCAACGTCAGCGTCCGACGTGGTTTTCCATGGCGAAGGCACAGTGTACACACTGAGTACCCCCACGTCCGGCAACTGCAACTTCATGGCGTACCCAGACACTGCGGTTTCAAAGTACGCGGCGCTCAACACACCACAGTGGGACGTGACGCGGAACTGCGGTCGCTGTGCGAAAGTGTCGTGCACCGACGTGCGGTGCGCTGGTGCGACAACAGCCGCGGACGTCGTCCACATTGTCGACCAGTGCCCTGGCTGCGCGGCTGGCGACCTCGACCTCTCGCCGACAGTGTTCCGAGCCATCACAGGGCTCGACAGCGACCGCGTTGCGATCGCATGGACGTTTGTCGACTGCCCTGTCGCACGTCGGATCACGTACTGTCTCAAGCGAGGGAGCAACGCGTTCTGGGCAGCGATCCAGCCGACGAACTCTGTCGCAGGCATCGCGAGCGTCCAGGTGAACGGCCAGGCCACGACAATGGTCGACTCGGCCTACTACTTCCTCCTCGACGGCAAGAGCGAGACGACGGTCGACCTCAGCAACCTCACGATTACGCTCGTCGGACTCACTGGCGAAGTGATTGCCGACACGGTCTCGTTTGCGTCGTCCGACTGCGTTGAGAGCAGTCAGCAGTTTACACCCGGAAAACCAGCAGTTGAATCGCAGCCGCCACAACCTACGTCGACGGTCGGACTTACCAACCCGACGATGTCACCACCGCCGGCACTCCAAGTCCAGAACAGTATACAGCCCACAACAGCTGAGCCGACAGCTGAGCCGACAGCTGAGCCGACAGCTGAGCCGACAGCTGAGCCACCCATGCCCTGGACACAAACGACAGCGTCGCCGTCACCTAAAGCGACGACGACGCCAGCATCCACTCCGGTCTATTCGCCTGCTACTGCCACGTCATTAGCGGATGATGTTGAGAGCGAGGCGGATCGCGGCGCAACGTGGGACGATGCGATAGGGCGGCCAGTGGCAACACCGGTACGAGAAAAGACCCCGGCTCCACCACCAGTGGCAGCACCGGTACGAGAGAAGACTCCGGCTCCACCACCAGTGGCAATACCGGTACGAGAAAATACCCCGGCTCCACCAGCGAGCGACGTTGCGTCCGACACTGCACTGGCTCCACCGAACGACACGGAGCGAGTCAAAACAGAGACCGGGACAAATGACCGCTCGACTTCGCCCGAAGTCGTGGTGCTGAGCGCGCTCGGGTGCCTCGCAGCAGTCGTGCTCGTCGCGCTCGCAGCGTACGTGAACAAGAAAAAGCTCGACGACAAGCGGGCCGACAGCGACGCTGCCCTTCACCCACACGCGCTCGCACTCACGTCGCAGAACAGCAGCGCGCTGAGCGGTTCGTTCTGTCTGGTGCTGTCGCCAAGTGGGGAGCACAGGAGTGTCAACATTGCCATCTTGTAAAGTACTGGTACCAGTACAGCTGGTACAATTAACTGTAGGAATCATTGTTGATCCACATGAAATGACAGGATTGACTCAATCCATCATTGAGTGCTCACAGGCAAATAATACTGCTTGTAAAGTACCGGTACCAGTACAGCTGGTACAGTTTCCTGTAGAAATCTTCGGAGATCAGCATGAAACGACAAAGGAACTCAATCCTTTTGGATTGAGTGCTCACTTGCAGTACTGTTCAGGACTTTTCCTCTTTTTCACACAACCGCGACCAGCTGGTGCTGCCCGCAAGTACGACGGAGGGGATCGCAAGCGCCAGCTGGATGCCGAAGCTGAGAATCCGATTCCGCCTTTGTGGCTTCCACAAAGCTGGTCGGCGCGCATTCGCTCAGCGAAATGGGAATGGAAGGAATGGAAGGAAAGAGAAGGAGAATGCTTGAGAAAGCGAACACTTCATTTCCCAACTCTCAACACACACACACCACTTGCCATTGTGCCACCACCCAGCCACCCAGCCACCCAACAACCCACAGAGATGGCCACGATCGTCCCAGTGTCGCACTCTGCGAGATGGCGCGCTCGCAGCCGCGGCTCCAGCGTGGACCTCCCCGAGCACCACACGCCAAGCGGCAGCGCTCGTCGCAATAGCAGCGACTCGGGCGCGAGCGAGTGGGAAGAGGAGCCGAGTGACGACGAAGCCGACGACAACACATTCGACGACCTCCAGAGCTCATCGAGGTTGCTGGTCGTACCCCGTGAGTTCGCCAACACACAACGAAGCCGAAATATTGCGTCCGTGAGTCCACACCACAGCTACGGGGCCGCAAAGGCGATCGAGAGCCGCCGAGCGGATGGCTCCAGCCTCTAGCCAACGTCTACGTACAGTATCTGCGTTTTCGTATCGTGAGTATCAATGGACATGGAAGGAAAGTATGTAGCTCTTCGCATTCTGTCGTGTTAACCCTGCTATGGTACGTGTGGGTCGAAAACGTAGACACGGTTTTAACAGAAACGCTCCTGAGCGGCTCAGTTCGACGGCGCGGTCGCGTTCACAGCGGCTGCGCAGTCGCACTCCGCGACCTCGAGGACCGCTTCAAGGCCAGCAGTCGCGAGCTTGTAGTTGGCGCAGAGATCGGTCGGGCGGCTGTAGCAGTTTCGGCCGAGCTGGTGCGCCCAGAAGCTCTGGAGTTCGCACATGTCGGCGCACTTGGCCTTCTTCACGGCGGGGTCGCTCTCCCACGGCGTCTCTTTGAACTGGTGGTGGTGGTGGTGCTTGTGCTCATGGCGCACCGTCACCGTGGCGGCCGACGCGCTCGGAGCGAGCAGCAGTGCGGTCGCGACAGTGAATGCAACGACAGCGGCAGCGGTGGTCTTCATCTTGGCTTTGGCTGGGAGTCGACTTGAGAGAGCGGTGGTGGATTCGCGAGTGTCGAGACCTGAGTTTGATTTGGATCCAAAAGTTCACAATTGACAGGACCAAGTGAACAACCACACTTTTCGACAAATGGACTGGATATTTAGATTTTTATTTTTTAGATCTTTAGATATTTTAGTTCGCGCGTATTTCGGCCGATGACGACACGTTGGTCTCGTGGCGGGCGCCTCCTCTGCGCGTGTGTGGAGAGCGCCGTGGGAGCCCGTCGCCCAGGCAGAGCAATGACGACGACGCGCTGCATCTCGAGCACCAGCGGTCTGTAGCTGGGCGCGTGTGGGGATGACGCAGTGGACGAGCAGAGAGGCGAGCAGGTGGCGACTGGTGGTTGGTTGGTCGCTCTTGTGTGTGTGGCTGGGGATGTCGTGACGCTACCTGCGGATGACAGCGCACGTGGTCGCTCACAAGCGAGAGAGAGAGAGGGAGAGAGAGAGCGTGCGGAAGACTCGCGGGGACGAGGAGAGGCGGACGAGGGGGAGAGTGCGGTGGGGAGCTCCTCGTGAGCTTCCGACGGCCAGAGACGCCCCGAGAGGGGGGATGACGCGGCGCTGCGGCTGCGACCAGCGAGTGGTGGTCCGATGGATTGCCTGTAACCCTAGACATGCGAGCGCTTCGACTGCGGCGGAGCGTCCGACTTATTAGTGCACCACCAGCGGCTCCGCGCTCTTCCATTGGACCAGTGGTTAATGGGACAGAGACCACGCGATCAAGCGATTGGGAAAGAAGGAGGATGCGGGTCTTGGAGGAGCGCTGGCGCTGCTGTGTGCACCATGACCACCCATTCGCGGTTCTCTCTCTACAAGGGAAGAGAACACGGGAGTGGCCCCCACGGCGCGTGGTGGTTTTTGGTTGCTGACCCCTTTGGTTTTTCGCCCGTGCCGTGGGGGACAAAAAGGCAAAATTTGCTTCTTTGACTACCAGGAAAAACCAAATGCCGGGGTTCCAGTGGCGGCAGCTCGCGCGTCTCTTTTCGCTGCGTTGACGGCGACCCACACTCTCTCCTGTCCCCCACACGCTTCTCTCTTCTCTTCTCTCTTCTCTTCTCTCGAGTGGGCACTGCGTCGCACATGCTGTGCTGTCAGAAGACGCAGCAGTGGTTTTTGCTCGCGACGTCCCCAGTTCCATGCGGACCTCTCGACCCCGTCGCTATCTGGAGCGCATCTGCGACGACTCCCATGCTGCTGACTCGAACGTGTGCCTGGCGACAGAGGAGCTGGTGCCAGTGTGGCTGTCGGAGCTCCAGTCTGTGGCTCTTGGCTCCCACGTTCTCTACGCTGTGTACAAGGCGTCGATTCGCTGTGAAGCAAAGCGTCCTGTGCGACTGGCACTGCGAGGCCGAGCGCACGGTGGGCGACAGGCGGCTGGGGCCCACGCAGCAGTTGCGGCCCGACGCGTGTCGTTCGTTCACTCGGACGGGACGCTGTCACGGTCGCAACAAAGGTTCGTCCTTGTTCGCTGGGTGGGCGACTCTCGGCCGCTGCGACGTCGTCCAGTGCTGCGCTCGTGCGTCTGTGGTGCTGAGAGCGAAGGGCCCGACCTCCCTCCCGACCTCCCAATCCGTTCTGACTGGCCACCAATGAATGCGACAAACTGTATCCAAGTGTCGAGTGTGAATTGAGTGGGTTTGCGACAGTGTGATGGGGTCGAAGGCGTCGGTCTCATGAGCTGTCCGTGTGCTTGTGTGTGTGATACAGACCACACTAAGAC
>JAASGD010000343.1:0-25345 GCA_023334115.1 Globisporangium megalacanthum
ATTTGGTACATGGACGGGCCCTGCATCGACGCTGGGAGCGGCTCTTGTTTGCGTCGACGGCGAGGGAGCTCGCGCCCTTCTTCGTCGTCGTCTACAATGAACTCGTCAATGTCGTCGCTCTCGTACTCGTCGTTGCCAAGGTAGTTGTTCGTGTTGCGTGCTGGCGCCGAGTCCTCTTCTTCCTCTTCGTCCGAGTCACCAAACATGCGGTAGCTCAGCTCGCGCGACATGAGCCCCGAGTCGCCCTTGCGCTTCTTCGACGACGACGTTGGGCGACCCATGTCGTCGTCGTCGCTGTCGCTGCGTGCAGGCCCCGCGTCCATGCCCATGTTCTCGCGCACGAGCATCAGGTCTTCGTCGTCAATCTCCTCCACCTTTTGCTTCAGCCGCTTGAGTTTCTTTTCCTTCTTCTTGCGGCGTCGACGGTGGCGTGCTGTTTATAATAGAGAGTGAGTCAGTGAGTCAGTGAGTCCACTCGCACTCCCCCACTTCCAGACCCTTGTAACAGCGTACCGGCGTCGTCGTCCGACTCCTCGTCGTCCACATCGTCGACCACAAAGCCGTCGTTCTCGTACTCGTTCTTGTCTTCGCCGTCGTCGTCGTCGTCCGAGTCGTCCTCGGACTTGACAGCGCCGCCGTCCTCGTCGCTTTCAGACGCTTCGTCCTCAATGAACTCCGACTTGACGCGCTATTCCAAGAGCGTGTTAGTGTCTCGGCTCCTCTCGCATCCACTACGACGCGTCACAGGCACCACCCACCCACCTTCTCGTCCTCGCTCTCGTCGCTGTCGGCCACCACTTTGGACTTCTTTGCACTCTTCTTGCTCTTCTTGCGCGCGCTCTTACTCAGCTTGCGCTTACGTGGCACCTTCGGCTTGGTCTCGGCACCCGAGTCCGAGTCCGACACGGTGGGCGACGCCCCGCCGAGCGGCTCATCTGCACACACACGTGGCTGGCCGTCAGTTTTGCTCACCACTCTCCCTCTCTCTCGTGCGTCCAACGCACCGTCAGAGGATGTCGCCATCTCTGTCTGTCTGTCTACTGCTGCTGCTGCCCAGGCGCTGGTGGTTGGCGGTGGTGGTCACTCGGCTGCGTTCACGCAAGCGCACGACGCACACAGTGTCTTGGAGGATCCTGGTTGGGCGCCGCTCCCGCCCGTTGGTTCGCACGCCGATAGTGAACCCAAGTGAAAGAAAGAGCTGGCCAGCACTCACTCGCTCTCCCCCTCTCGCCGCACTCTCGAATCCGATCACAAAGCGAGCTGATGCACTTCGCAAGAATGTTCCGCCTGTTAGCATATTCTGCAATTCCTATCTCTTTTATTTAATACAACACGGGACTCCTTTCCTGCTAGACATACATATTCACATAAAAATAGTGCAACCATGTCCTCCGATACTGTGCAAAAGTGTGGCCGCGAACCGGCACGGCTTTGGATACACTCACTCACATCCACGCTACATCCCACCACATGACGACCTCCACGTTTCTCACTACGCTCTTGTTGCTCGTATGTGCCGTCTGCTTGAGCGCCTACGCCACCACACATGATGCACAGAGCACGCAGCTCATGTGGTGCGCCAGTCCGCTGACGCCAGCAACGCTCGCCGCGCCGAACGACGTGTGGCACAACGTGCCCGAGACCAGTGTAGATGTCCAGCTGCCCAACGCCGCGCTCGTGCTCGTCGTGTACGACGTCACGGTATCGCGCGTGCGCGATGTGCGCGCAGTCGACGCGAGCGCCGAGAGCGAGCTCGCATTCCGTGTCACCGTGGATGGTTCACCGTATCGCCAGTCTGCGACGACTGTGGGCGATCGCGAGGCGGTTGTCACGACAGCGAGCGGCTATTTAGTACTCGAGATGCTCGCGGGGCCGCACGTTGTAGCGCTCCAGTGGAGGAAACGTGGCACCGGCGTGAGTCGGTGGGTGATTTCGAGCGAGCTCCTGGATGGTTTTGCTGGTGGCCGCAGCCTCGTCGTGTCGGCACAGCACCGCTTCCTCTGGTACACGCAGCCGCTCACGCCTGCCGCGCTCACGAGCGTCGACGCGTGGGAGCCTGTTCAGGACATGGCGCTCCAGTTCCGGCTGTCCGAAGTGGCGTCTGTCCGGATCTTCTACCAGCTGCCAGTGCGTCCTGAGCTCGTTCGTTACGTACGAGGTACGACTGCCCCACACGCTCTATTGTACATTGTGGAAAGCAGTGGTGGCTTCGTATAACGTGGTGTCTGCCGGTGTATGCTTGGATGTTATTATCATATATGAAAGAGAGCGGCGCAGTGGACCAGGTCGAGGCGGTGCTCCAGATCAACGGCTTGCGGTACCGAGAGACAGGCTCGTACGGTATCCTGGAGAGCAGCACGAAGGCGCCGATCAGTCTCTTTGGCAGCGTGGTCTTGACGCTGCAGCCTGGAGACTACAGCACCGTGCTGTTCTGGAAGCGGCTGCCTGGCTCCACGCGTCCGTGGTACTCGTCGCCGTCGGCGATCGATGGCTTCGCAATGGGCCGCGTACTCGCTGCAGTGGGCGAGCGCAGTCTCAGCTCCGTCTCTGTATACAATCTCGATCGCCTCAAGGCAGCGGCGCCTCCAACTGGGTGGTCCGACGTGGGTGACTCGGTGCTCCAGTTTACATTACCCAAGCCGTCGCGAGTGACACTGAGCTACAACCTCCCACTGGCGCAACGCGACAACCCACAGTTCAGCAGCTGGGGCGACGAAGAATGGGAGCGCGTGCAGACGCGGCTGGTCGTTGACGGCATCGCCTATCGACACCTCTCGTCGTACGTCGACGGCTCAGTGCGCGGAATCAAGAACGCGCGAGCCAGTATGGTGCTCTTGCTCGCTGGCGGCACGCACACTGCGCGACTCCAGTGGCAGAACGTGGATGGCAGCAAGTGGATGGCCGTGAGCTTCATCACGGACCACGCGTCGTCGTACGCGTCCGTGTTTCTGTCTGTGAACGCCTGGAACAACGAACCCAAGGTTGTCGCGCCTAGAGAAGTCGTCGGCCTGGAAGATGAGCCGTTCGACATCACTGGAGTTTCAATCAGCGACTCGAAGGCGTCAATGGCACTGGATTACGTCATGACGGTCCGTGTGGCTGTGAATCACGGCGTACTAACGCTCCAACCGACTCCAGGCATCACGTTCTCGGTCGGCAGTGGAACGCGAAGCGAGTTCGTGCTGTTCAGCGGCACTCTCTCGAGCGTGAATGCCATCCTCGCACGGATCTCCTACCGCAGCTTCCTGAATTGGTACGGCAACGACACGCTCCGACTTGTCGTCACAGATCAGAGCAGCACCGGCTTCAGCCCGACGACGTCGACGGAAGGCAGCGTAGTCCTGCGCGTTCGGTCCGTGAACGACGCTCCCCAGCTCATTGTCCCCACTACACACATCATGCTGGAAGACGACGAGCTCAGCATCTTTGGCATCAGCGTGCACGACGTTGACGTTAGTGCCGTGGGAAACGATGCCGTCTTCGATGTCCAGATGTCTGTCATCGCAGGCGTCTTGTCGCTCGGGTCGACTGCAGGCGTGGAGTTCCTGGAAGGAGAGGGGGGATCCGACCAGTTCGTGCGCTTTCGTGGAACCTTGCAGGCGGTAAGCAGCGCGCTCTTTGAGGTCAAGTACAAACCAGACCGGGATTTCAACACACTCCAGCACTGGGAGCAGATCGAGATCCGAGTGGTCGACTGCAACAGTCGCGACAACACGGTGTCCGAAGTGAGCCGAGTGATACCGATCCGAGTCCAAGACGTGGTCGAGCCCGTGTTAGATCCACCTGCCGTCCACGGTGACGAAGACACCAGTCAGCTCCCTTCTGGCGCAGACGCGACGCAACCTCAGCCTCAGCCTCAGCCTCCACCTCAGCCTCAACCTCAGCCTCAACCGTCACCAGGTACTGTCTTCCATCGCCGCTTCGACAATGGTCACGATTGCCAGTCGTTCTGTAACTGATTCTGTTGTGCTTCATCCAGTCCCACCTCCAACGCCAGTGGTGACTCCACCACCAGTAGCTGGGAGCAGCTCACCGGGAGCTGTGTGTGCGCTGAACGGGTCAGCCGTCACAACGGGAGTCATCAATCCTGTGACACTGGTGTGTGAAGTTCCAACTGCTCCTCTCACTCCTCCCCAGCTGGGCGACACGGTGCAGCCACCTCAGCCTGAACCTCAGCCGTCGCCAGGTACTGCAACTTGATACTTTTCCATTGTCTTGGCAGAGCACACGTACTGATCAATGCTATTGCCTTTCGACCAGTTCCGTCTCCTCCCCCAGTAGTGACTCCGACACCAGGAGCTGCAAGCAATCCGCCGGGAAATGTCTGTGCGCTGAACGGAACAGCCGGCGCCACGGGGATCGTCAACCCTGTGACGTTAGTGTGTGAGGTTCCGCTCGATCTTTCGCTGGTCTTTCCCAGCATACCAGCGTGCGTACAAGCCAAGCAAACGGATGATCAAGATCGCCAGGCCAAGAATGTGTGGGAGACCTCGCTCCAAACCTTCATATCTCCACTCGACGACAACAAGCAGTGGCTCTGGTACCTCCCGATCGCACCAGCAGTCAACGTATCGTCAGCTCTCAGCTGGAGCGAAGGGGGTAGGCTGAACACTGTCGCTGGCGAAAATATCCCAGCAAATGCGACGCTCGAGTATGCGTTCAACGTGGGTTCTACAACGCCGGTTCTGGTTTTCAACTCATCAGCGACTGTCTGCGTCAAACATCCCAACCGCTCGGAGCTCAGCACGACACCAACAACGCTGTCCGATCGTCAACCAGCGTCGGTCACGGTGCCACCTCTGCTCGTGAGCGTGAATGATGCGCAAGTTGAGAGTGGCGAGGCGGTCATGATCCCAACGAACCCGAACACCAGCGTTCAAGCGCTCGACTCAGAGCTGTTTGCGCCATCGTCGACAGTGTTCGACATCGTGCCAAGAACGCAATTCTACTCGCCAGACGCAGTGCTCTCGCTCTTCGGCATCGACTTTGAGGACGCGAGTAACCTCTCGTGTCTCTTGCGCTTTCGGACGCACGACGAAGAAGCGACCGCGTTGTGGAAGACGCAGTCGTTGATTGTTTGCGTCGTCTCGCCTACCAGAGTCCGACTGCTGATGCCCGAAGCGGCAGAGATCCTCGTTCGGCAAGTCTCCAGCGAGTACGTCAGCACAGGTTTCAACGTCACTTTCTTGCCGGAGCCGGAGCTGCGCACTGTTGCTCCGCTGTTCCGACACGCTGCAGCTTCTGAGCAACCGATTGCTCTCTTGATCGGGTACGACTTTGATCCAGTCGTCACATTTTTCTGTCGGTTCAGTGTCGAGCTGAAGACAGCCTCGATCGAAGCGCAGTGGCTGAACGCGTCCAGACTCGCCTGCGCACTTCCGTCGTGGAATACTGGAGCGAGTGTGGTGATTGACTTGTGGACGAAGCTGAACGGCGTCGTCAAGAATGGTGGCGAAGCGTTTGCGCTCGATGTCCCGCCTCAGTTTGCACCGTGGAGCATCAGTCCGAGCCAGGGGTCGGTCGCTGGCGGCACAGCGCTCGATATTGTGATCCACAGTGGTGACGATGGAGCACTTCGAAGCGGAAGCTGGCGATGCTGCTTCAACCGGTCGCGGTGCACCCCGGTAGAGCTCAGCCACGAGGCACCCGGGATCAGGTGTACACTCCCGAGTAGCCCCGCGCCTGGCGTTGTACCGGTAGAGTTGGTCGACAACGACGGATCACAGCTGGAATGGCTGACGAACTGGTTCTACTACTCGGCCACCACTCACATCCAGTCCGTATACCCCACGGAAGGTCCGTCCAACGGAGAAGAGCAGGTAGTGATTCGAGGGTTTGGCTTCAGCTCGGCGCCGGCGTTCAAGTGTCGCTTCGGAGCCACGATTGTCGACGCTGCCGTGGTGTTTGACAACAAACTGCTCTGTGTCGCGCCACGTCTTGACACGCTGGTAACAAGTACCGTGCTGTTCGAGGTGCTTCAGGTCGACTCTTCGACCACCGAGCTAACAGTTGTCGCAAGCGAAAGAGCAATGAGCTTTAGCTACATTGTGGAGCCTGGTGCTCAATCTGAGCTCGCTCCCTTGGATGCCACCGACTTGCAGATCACCGCGACCGATCGTGAAACGCTGTCACGTGGCACTGTGGTAAGCGAGGACGCTCTTGTCAGCAGCAGCCCCAGCAGCCCCAGCTTTCCAAACATTGCGACCCCAGCGGTTGATATCAAGGTGAAGGCTTCGATTTTCGAAGAGCTGAACAGCGCTGAGTGTGCGAACTCAACTTTCCTCGAAGTCGACCCCAGTACGGCTTTCAGTTCCGCCATTCTTCACACTGAGACACCGAGTTTGTTGGCGTGTCCAGCGCGAAGCATTCCGACCGCGACGTATCTCTTACAAGTGACCAGCGTTTCGCCAGACTTCGGATCCGCAGCTGGGGGTTCTCTCGTCAAGGTCGTTGGAACTGGCTTCACACGCGGGAGCTATCCACTCTGCCACTTTGGGCGAATGCGTGCTGTGAAGGGGTACGCGGCGTCCAAGACATCAGTTTACTGCACGGTACCGCCCATGACGCTGCAACACCCGACCGAAGACGTGATGTTCTGGCTCTCCGACGGAGACGACGTGATCTCCCAGTCGAGTGTGTTCACGTTCTACGCTCCCGTTCGCATTGCTTCCGTTCGTCCGGCGTTTGGTCCGTTGACTGGAGGGACACTAGTGCTGGTGTCAGGCGAGAACTTTTCCCGACGCATCTCGCTCGAGTGTGCGTTTGGTGCGAGCGCCAACGTTCCCGCTGTCGTCATGAACTCGACTGCACTCGCTTGCACATCTCCGGCGCTGGCGTTGGGGAATTACAGTTTTGGCCTGCTGCTCAACGGCGTCGACGCTGTTCGCAACGACTTTACCACGTTCTCTGCGATTCCGAGAGAAGTGCTCGCACGCGTCGATCCAGTCAGGGGCGTCTCATCTCCCGACCGCGAGGTGAAAACGGTCGTGCTCGGCTCGCACTTTGTCGACTCGACAGAGCTCAAGTGCAAGTTTGACGATGTCGAGAGTGCGGCAGCGTTTCTGTCGTCGTCGGCTATTGAGTGCACGGTTCCACGCACCCCGTCGGGCGTGAAGACAGTGCGCGTAGCGAACAACGGCGTGGACTTTGCGTCGTCAGTCACGTCTGAGGCTTGTTCCTACGAAGTGCTCCCGCATTTCGCGATCGATTACATTGTTCCACAAACGGGACCAACGTACGGTGGTACGACAGTGCAGGTGTTTGGCGTGTTCTCTCGTCTTCGCGAACTCGAGTGCGTCTTTGGCGAAGAGCGAGCGGTTGTATCGACCTCCAACGCATCGCAGCTCACGTGCGTCGCACCGCCAAAGCGAGGCAGCGGTCGAGTCCTCGTCGCAGTGCGTCTCGGTAATTCATTTGCTGCGAGTCGAGACGATGGATCGAGTGCATTCACGTACGTCACTTCCCCGCAAGTCTCGAGGATCCTCCCGTCCATCATCTCGCAGTCAGAAGACCTCGTACCGGTCACGATATTCGGTGACGCGCTGGACTCGTTCCAGGTCTCAGGCTGCCGGTTTTCTGGAGTCTTTGGGGCCGCGATCAACAAGTCGGCGAGTACTGCCACGTGCTTGTTCAACGCGTCTCGAACAGGAGAGTTTGACGTGGAGCTCCAGACTCCCGGGCACGTTTGGACGAGCCTGCCAACGCACATCCGGATCAGCGTCATCCAAGTGCCGAAGCCTCGACACGCTTTCCCATCGCGATTCGACGAGCGGGGAGGTCTGACGGTCTTCGTCACTGCAAGCAATCTACACCCAGCAGCGCTGACAGCGAAATGCCAGTTTGGCGATCGCGTTGAAGACGGACTCGTGCTGTCGGACACGACCATGCGATGCGTCACCCCGCCGCTCGTTCCAGGCAGCACTGTGCTCCGAATCTCGCAAGACGGCAGTACCTGGTCCGACACTGGACTGAGCGTCCTTGTGTTCGCAACTCCAGTACTCTTTCGCGTCACTCCCGAGCGTGTGCTCGCACTTGACAGCACCGAGATCACGGTGTTCGGGATCAACTTGAAACACTTTGCCGAAACGAGTTGCCAGTTCGACAACATTCAAGTTCCAGCAGCCAGTGCGAACGGCTCCGCAGTCGTGTGCCGGACGCCGCTGATCACGATAGACAGGAGTGTGCAGCTCCGCGTCACGCTGAACGGCGTGGAAGTGAGCTCGAACGCGTTGAACTTCACATTTGCGGCTCCAGTTCCAGCGCTTTCGGAAGCAGTTGCGGTCAAGACTCCTGGCCCTGATCTTCGACCACCGGTATGGAAGCTAGAGCCTGCCAGTGACGACGGCGGTGGATTCGATCGTGGTGTCGAAGAAGGAGCGCTCCGATCTGTGGTGGCCCTCTCAACAGGGACGTCGCCTGGCTTCGATGGAATGAGGTTGCTGCAAGCAGGGAAACAAGTTGACACACCAACCGCTGAACTGAAGCTGACTACTCCAGTGAAGGTATCAACGACAGCTGCAACATCGAAGGAAGCGGAGATCAGCGCGATCGTGAGACACTCGGCGACACCGGTCTTTCACTCCTTCTCACCTCACATTGTCGGTGCCAACTCGCATACAACAATCGAGATCACGGGTCAAGGGTTCACCTTCTCGTCTGCGACTCAGTGCCGATTCCACGGTACCGCGACAGCAGCAGTCGTCGTGAACGCTTCGCTCGTGCGGTGTCGAGCCGCGCGATATCCGCCGTCACGAACGCCAGTGTGGCTGTCGTTCGATGGAGGGATCACGGAGCTTCAGTCTCCACTTCCACTAACGTACGCGGCTGCGCCGAAGATCACACGGCTGCGGGTGTCAGAAGACCTGTCCGGGTTTAACGGCGCAACGATCTTTCTCGTTGTCCGGAACGTCGTCCGGCCGGTCGACTTAGCGTGCGAATTCGACTTTCTCCACACTCCAGACTCTGCGTTCGAGCCCAAGTGGCGCTCTGAGGCTGAGGCGAGAAGCGAGCAAGAAGCGACATGTGTCGTCCCATCGTCCGTGCCGACGGGTGTGGTGGCGATTCGTCTGGCGTATACCACGCTGGCACTTTCATCCAACGCGGTCCACTTCGAGCACATCTCGAGCTTCAAAGTAGCGCGCATTGTGCCAAGCTCAGGGCCAGCGCACGGATGGTACAATGTCTCGCTCCACGGTCAGTCGTTCCCGGACGTCCAGCTCGTCGGCTGCGTCTTTGGAGATCGGGAAACGCGAGGCGAGCGCGTGTCGTCGTTCGAGATCCGATGTTTCGTTCCGCCCGCTAGCGATCAACGAATTGAGCGCATCGCACTGCGGTTTGGTGGGAGTCAGCGTGTGATTAGCATCAACCAGACCTTCAGCTACCACACACACGCAAGCATTCGGCTGATCGAGCCGTCGGTCGGGTGGACACGAGGCGGCACGAAGGTAGTCGTCGACGGCTTCGGATTGACGTTCGCGGCGCCATATTGGTGTCTCTTCGGCGACATCCCCTCTCCAGCAACGTACGTGTCGTCAAGCCGATTGGTGTGCGAGAGTCCGGGAGCTGCGTCGAGCCAAAGCGTTGCGTTTTCTGTCGTGACCGATCGAGTGACCGTCGTCTCCTCCGTCGCGCTGTCGTTCGAGTACGTCGAGCTCCTCGATACTCGGTCCCTCGAGCCAGCGATCGGGTCTCGTGCAGGCGGAACCAGTGTCGTCCTCCAAGGCAACTTCTCCGCGTTGATGCATACGCCGCACCGACTCTTTTGCGCCTTCGGTAGCAACGGTGCGACTGAAGCGAAGGTGACGAGCAAGAGCACGATCGAATGCGCCAGCCCTCTTCGCCTGAACCACTTCGTGGTCCCGGTTGGTCTGTTCTTCCACGCCGACGATGTCATAGCGACAGGGTTTCGGTTCTGGTACGCAGAAGCTGCGACGTTCCAGGATGCCAGTCCGTTGCGAGTTCCTGAGCGCTGGAACGGCGTCATGTCGGTCTTTGGGTCCAACTTCTTCCAGTTCCCGGGCGGGTTCTGCGCGTTTGGGAACGATTCCGCAGCGTCACGGTCTGCACTTCGGTTCGTAAACTCCCGTCACATCCAGTGCGCTCCTCCCAGACTACCGCCTGGGCGACACGTGATTCAAGTCAGCTTGAATGGAGGGGACGCAGTGTCGACTGGGATGGTCTTGACAGTGACCGTGATGCCAGTCATCTACCGCATGGCGCCGTCGTCCGACTTTGCCGCTGGAGGGGCCATCGTGGAGTTTCTCGGCACGAATCTCGCGTTCGTACAGCCACTGAGCTGTCTCTTTGGGGCGACAAGCGTTCTGGCGCGGTTCGAGAATGACAACATCGTGTGCACGGCGCCGAGAGCGCCAGTGGGGTTTGTTGCACGTGAACTTGTGACCGTTTCTCTCATCACCAGCAGCGGAGCCCAGTACGCGAGCCAGACGTTCGCGTTCGAGTATGTGCGACCTCCGGTGGTGGCCTCGATCGAGAGGATGGAGTTCGAGTCGAAGACAGCACTGCTACTGTGCGGTGTGTTGCCACCAGTCGAAAAGCCGTTGTACACGAAGCTCGTTCCCGGCCACAAAGACAGCGTCAGTACGTCGTCGATCACGGGAGAGCCGTGGAACGCTTCGTGTCGCACGTTCGACCTCCAGAGCGTCAGCGACGAAGCGTGCACGACACACGCGTGCGGGGTCTTTCTGTCCGTCAACAACCAGTCGTTTGCGTTTGGTGGGGAGCGCGTGGTGCTTGGCGCCAAGCCCGTGGTAACGCGCATCGAACCGGCGTACGCTGGGATCAGTGGTGGCGACGTGATACAAGTGGTTGGGCGGCACCTCCAGTCCTCCCTCTCTCGACTTCTGTGCCGCTTTGGGACTGCGACGCCGACAGAAGTGTTCGTACAGTCTGCAAACCGCGTCCATTGCGTCGCTGTGCCGCACCCGCCTGGTCGCGTGAACGTGACGATTGTTCGAGCTTCAGTTGGTGGCGAACTGGGATGGGCGCCAGCGGTTGGTGTGTTCGAGTTCGAGTTTATCGAGCCCATAGAGATCCACACCGCCACTCCGGCAGTGGGACTCACACGTGGCGGAACGAAGGTGACGATCACCGGGAAGGGGTTTACGGCTCACAGCGAGCTGGTGTGCGTCTTTGGGATGGCTGCCGTGCCTGCGCTGTTCCTCAACGCGTCGCGGGTTGTGTGCGTCAGCCCTCCTCATGCTGCCCAAGCTGGAACCGTCGAGCTGTCGATAGCTCTCGGATCGACAACAGCAACGCCAGTCGGCTTTCAGTACGTGGACCCACCTGTGGTGGATTCGATCGAGCCGCGACTCGGTATCTACAACGCGACCCACGTCATCCGCGTTCGCGGGTCCGGCTTTGATCTCGCAAGGCCCGTCACATGCCTGTTCGGGGGGATCGGAGGCGGTCGCACGGCGACGGTTCTGTCGTCAAACCTCATCGAGTGTCCGCTCAATGTGACGGCCCACGCTGGCATTCAAGCGCCGGCGCGTCTTCCGCTCCAACTGAGCGTAAACAGCGTCGACTACTTCGCCACGGGCTTCGCTTTCCAGCTTCTACAGGCCGTCGACATCACAGCAGTGACGCCGAACGTCGTGATCCCTGTGGCGACGACGAATCTCACGCTGGCCATTGCGAACTTAACGCTGTCGCGCAACTTCGAGTGCTACTTTGTTGAACTGAATCGCTCGAGCGTCGCACAGATCGTTGGAGAAAACCAAGTCACGTGCGGGCTTCCGTCGAGTGGGCGGTTGCGACCCGGAGTGCTTCACATCTGGTTGCTCCGGAACGGAACGAAGCACAGCTCCACGAGCTTCGCAGTCGAAGTTCTCCGCTCTCTTGAACTGCTTGACTTCTACCCGCAGACGGGACCCGCCAGAGGACTGTCGTTGGACCCATTCGACGCCACCTGCAAGCCGGACGCACTCTCTATCGACGTGACCGGCAAGAACTTCCCCCCGTTTCGTGCCATTCAGTGCCGGTTCGGGTCGCTACTTTCGAGTGGCGTGTTCGTGAGCTCAAACCGAGTGCGCTGCACAGTGCCTGACTCCCCTGTCGCCCAGGTTGTCCCTGTAGCAGTGTCGTTCAACACGTTCGACTTTGTCGAGAGCCGTGGACGCTTCACGTTCCTCAGCAACATATTTGTGCGTCAAGTCGTCCCGTGGAACGGCGCGATCACTGGAGGCACCCGAGTGCGCATCCACGGCGGGGTCTTTGACGCAAGCGACCGAGTTACGTGCCAGTTTGGATCGAGACGGAGTACTGACGCTGCAGTCGTGCTCTCCGCCAGTGAGATCGAGTGCGTGGTGCCTCGCATGAAAGCAACCGGGCTCGTCGACGTTGTCGTTCGATCGACAGGTCTGCGTGTGTCTGGGATCCAGCGCAACGGCTTCTTGATCACAAAGGTGGTCGAACTCGCCACTGTCTGGCCGCTTGCTGCATTCGAACGGAGATCGACAGTCTTCGACATCTACGGCGCTGGGTTCTTGCGCTCACGAACTCTCAAGTGTGTATTCCGAAACGCCCACCTCGACGGAACCAGCACGCCACCGACTGTCGGTACTGTGATCTGGAAGGCTGCGACGCACATCCAGTGTGTCTCGCCGTCAACGATCGCAGCGTGGCGCGATGTCCGAGTCGGGGTCACGAACAACGACCACGATATAGTCTTTGCGGACGCGACGCAGGCGATCGCAGTCGCCACGCTCTTCGACGTCACGAGCCTCTTCCCGTCGTTCGGCGCGTCCGATGGCGGCACACGCGTCGTGATCACGGCCAAGCACTTTGACAGGAAGCAGCGCGTGTGGTGCCGATTCGGAGCGATGCCGCGACTGGCAGTCGCTGAATTCGTGTCCGCAAACGAGCTTGTGTGTCACGCTCCCCGCTTCACAGCGTCCGCCTACTTGACGCGCAACAGCACGAGCATTGTTGTCGACGTGGCGCTGTCTGTGAACAGCGTCGACTTTGAGCGCACGACGCATTCGTACACGTATACGGAGACGCCACAGCTTCTCGCTGTTCAGCCGGCACGCGGAGCACTGGTAGGCTCCACGTCAGTTCGCGTGACAGGAGCCCACTTTGTCGCAGGGATGGCGTGGTGTCGTTTTGGACGCACGGAAGTCCGCGCGCTCGTGTCATCTTCGACCGAACTGACTTGCATTACGCCTCGAAACAGCTTCGCAGGAGCAGTACCAGTCCACGTCTCTATGAACGACGGCGTCGACTTCACGACAAGCTCGGTCGTGTACACCTACGACCTCTCTCCGCAGGTTCGTCGACTGACGCCAACACTTGGCCCCATCAGCGGCGGCACGCTGCTGAAGATCCGTGGCGCCAACTTCTACAACTCCAAGTTCATCAAGTGCTGCTTTGCTGATCGACACCACTGTTCGCGCGGCTGGTTGACAGTGCCCGGCGAGATTCGGTGCCTGTCGCTGCCGTCCCCTCCGACGCTGACAGACCTCACCGGCTCGCTCCTCGTGGTTTTGATGCTAACGCTCAACGGCGAGGACTTCTTCTCTCCACGAGTGCAGTTTGAGTATGTCCGGCCGTCGATCGTCGAAGCGGTGTACCCGCAAGTCGCGGACACAGCTGGGGGCACAGTCGTCCACGTCACCGGTCGGGACTTTCGCTACACGAGCGCGCTTGCGTGCAGATTCGGCTTCGTTCGGGCGCGAGCGACCTTCCTGAACGCCTCGTCGATTGCGTGCGAAGCGCCAGCCCATGCGCCAGGAATGAGCGCAGTCAGCGTGACACTCAACGGACAGGACTTTGCTACTCCTGCTCTTGACTTTGCGTATGTCGTCGTCCCGACGATACACTCAGTTTCGTCGATGATCCCGCTTCAGTGGGTCAATCGCCGGATGTTCCGGGTGGCGGGCGCTGGGTTCACCGACAACGTCTCCAGCGTGTCGTGTCACCTTCAGCACAGCGACGGAGCAGTGGCCGTCGTTGACGCTCAGTACGTCTCGCCGACGCAAGTGGACTGCGACGCGACTGAGGTTGCCCGACCTGGAACGATCCGCGTGCGCGTGTCCGCCGCTGGTATCATGAAGAGCCCGGATGAAGTCGCGACGCTTACGCTGGCGAACGAGCCACTTGTCGAGAGTGTAGAGCCGTCACTCGGCATTGTCAGTGGAGGCACAAAGCTGGTTGTGTTGGGCAACCGGTTCGAAGCAGAATCGAGACTGCAGTGCTGCTTTGAGCAACAGGCGAGCCACTTCAGCGAGTGCAAGCGTGCACGGTTTATCAGCGACAAGGAAGTCCGATGCACCAGTCCCACGTTTCCCGAGCCAGGACTCGCGCTCCTCAGCGTTCACTCGAACTACCAAGCTGCCAGCGAGCGGGCGATCGCGTTTCAAGTGTACAGCCCGATCACGCTGGCTAGCGTCACGCCGGACAGAGGAACGTACCGAGGGGGTACGCTTGTTCGAGTTACAGGGTGGCGGTTCCTCGCCACGCCTCGCCTGGCGTGCTGCATCGGTGCCACGCGAGTCCCAGCGACGTTCGTGAACGAGTCGATAGTCGAGTGCACGACACTGTCCTCGACGTCGCGGACCGCCAGTGTGCAAGTGAGCTACAATGGCCGGGACTGCCACAACAGCGGGCCGCCTGTCGTCTACACGTTCGACCTTCCCGCCAGCGTGAAGCGGATCTCGCCACAGGTTGGAACGCAGTTCGGCAGCACCGTGGTGATAGTGGAAGGCGCCAACTTTGTTCGCAACACCACATCATGTTACTTTGGGGCACGACAAGCGCCAGTGTCGAACGTGATCTCGTCGACGCAGATGGAGTGCCAAGCGCCGCCGCAGCTCGCTGCGAAGCGAGAGCGTGTCACAGCCAGCAACAACGGGGTTGATTTCTCGCTGAATGCTGTCTTCTACACGTACGTCGACGCCGAGTTGGTGCTCGCTGTGGACCCGCACCACGTGGCGTCACGGAAGAACAGTGTGGTGGCTCTGAAAGTGTCGAACGTTGTCAACACGCCGCGACTGAGCTGTTTCTTTGGCGACATTCGAGTCGCCGCAGTCTTTGAGTTTGTGGATCGAGTGACATGCGCAGTCCCACAGCTCGAGCCAGGACGCAAGAAGGTCTTTGTCTCGAACGACGGAGTCGTCAAGTCGCGCACCTTCGCGGACCTGGACGTCGTGAACCCACCGGAAATTGCCGCGGTGCAGCCAGCAGAAGGGTCTCTCTCGGGCGGCACTGTCGTTACACTCGACGGCGCGAGACTCGACGTCGTCTCCCACTGCCGCTTTGGCGACCTTGAGGTCGTCGCGAAAGTCGACAGTCCGAATCGAGTCCAGTGCATCTCACCACCACGAGCGACAGCTGGCGCAGTCCCGCTTCAGTTAGTGAGTCACCATGCTGACCTCTTGGACGACACACTCGTGTTTACATACCGCAGCCCAGTGGCTGGGATTCAAGTCGTCACCGAGCCGAAGGTGTCGATGATGATGATGGAGGAGGCTCCAGTCATCACGTCGATCTCTCCGCTGTCGGCGTCCGCAACAGGAGGAACCCCGATCATCGTGAGGGGGAAGTATTTCCAGGATGTCAGCGACCTCGCTTGCCTCTTCGACAGTGTCGCTGTCGAGGCGCGGTTCTACACGCACGAGCAGATCGTGTGCGTCTCGCCTCGGCTCGCACCAAAGATGTACCGCTTCCAAGTCGCAAGCAGTGGCGCACAAGTGTCGAACGGGAGACACAGCATCCGTGTGTATACGGACGCGTACGTGCAGACGGTCTCGCCGGCGCACGGGCCCCACGTCGGTGGCACAGCTGTGACGGTGTATGGGATGCACTTCTCGCGCTCACCCCTGTCCAAGTGCCGCTTCGGGTCGATAACGACCGACGTCGTCAAGTTTGTGTCCGCGAACGAAGTCGTATGTCTCTCCCCACCGATGAAAGGGTCGGCGAGCGTCGTGCCGGTCATGGTGACGTCGAACAGCGTCACGTACACGCCGAACCCAGTGTTCTTCACTTACACAGTTGTCGGCACTGTCGTCTCGGTGACGCCACGGTTCGGGCCGCTCAGCGGCGGAACTACGCTGCTTGTGCGCGCCTACAACCTCGAGATCAATGATGGTGGGAAGGTGTACTGCAGCATCGCGGGTCGCAAAGTCGTCGGCGAACTCCTCGGACCGACCCTTGTCAAGTGTACAAGCCCTCGCGCACGCTTGCCGGGGAAGTACGCAGTGGAACTGAGTGTGAACGGACAGGACTTCACGAGCTCGAGACGTCAGTTTGAGTACACGAGAGACGTTGTCATCGACCGCGTCTGGCCAGAGCTTGGCCCGTCACTGGACGCGAACACCGTGATCACAGTCTTTGGCTCTGGCTTCTTAGACACAGCCGAACTCGCGTGCTTCTTCGACTCGGTCCGGACGCCGGCGGCGTGGCAGAGCTCAGGCGAAGTCTCGTGCGCAACGCCACGGATCTCCCCACGCATCGTGACGCTGCGAGTCTCGAACAACGGACTGGACAAGTCCAAGGCGTCAGCGCGGTTTCTATTCCACGCAGATGTATCGCTCTCGAGGACCACGCCTACGAAAGGACCGATCGAAGGCGGCACGCCCGTGTTCTTACGAGGCCAGAACTTTCTCAACCACACGCTCATGGCGTGTCGGTTCGGCGCCAACGTTGTGGCTGCGCATTTCCTCTCGAGTTCGGTGCTGGCCTGCGTCGCACCACGACAACTGACGAATCTGATCGCCACGGGCGGACGCGTGGCTGTCGAAGTGTCGACCAACCGCGTCGACTACACAACGAGCGGACTCGAGTACACGTACTTCCAGCGCTGTCCAGAGTCCCACTTCTGCGCGAATACGAACGTCCTCCCGTGTCCGAACGGCACGATCTGCGATCGCCACGGCTCGGGCAACTTCTCGCTCTGCCCGCCAGGATCGTTCCAGCCGCGCCAGGCACAGACCGCGTGCTTGCCGTGCCCAGTCGGCTACTTTTGCCCGGACTTTGGCCTCACAAAGCCCGTGCTCTGCCGAGCCGGGATGGTGTGCGACACGCACGGTCTCCAGGTCCCCGTGAAGAGCTGTCCATCGGGCCACTACTGCCGGAAAGGAATGAAATCCGCCGACATTGCGGACTTCTCGATGAACCCCGAGTACGCGATCGACAAGGAGACCCAGCTCGCGACGTTCCTCGACACCAAGCGTGCGTGGGCGTTCATCCCACGCTCAGCGCCAGCGACAGGGAGCCGACGCATTGAACACCCTCCAGGCAACACGAGCTGCGACACGCGTCTGTGCGTCGAGAACAGCTCCGTGCTGCTCGCTGAGCGGCCGTACGCATGTCCAGTCGGGACGTTCTGCAAGCGCGGCGTCGCGAGCCAACAGCTCGAAGCGAAGAACTTTAGCTCACCGCAGAAGTGTTTCCCAGGCTTCTTCTGTCCGCGCGGATCGACGACATCGGAAGGACAGGGACCGTGTCCGACGGGCCACTACTGCCCAACGGACGTGGACGCTGTCGTGTGCCCTGCTGGGCAGTACTGTCCAGGCGTGGGCAACCTTCGGCCGCGCGAGTGCTACCCTGGCACGTACAACCCTGTCGTGAAGCAGTCGAACTGCACGCTGTGCCCAACGGGACATGTCTGTCCGCAGTGGAAGATGCTCGCGCCCGTGCTGTGCCCCGCCGGGTTTGTCTGCATCTCGACAGGGCTGTCGTCACCAGTGCTGCTGTGCCCGCCTGGGTACATTTGCGCGCTGGGTACGCGGACGTTAGACCCGTCCGACAGCAGTCCGTTTCGGCCGACGCCGTGTCCAAAGGGCACGTACTGCTTAGGGGGCGTCGCACACAACGTCACGACCGAGTGGCTGCCGACCCAAGAAGCCGGCGCCGTTGCTCCACAGACGTGTACAGAGGGAACGTACTGCAAAGAAGCGACGAGGTCGACCTCTGGCACCTCGGCGTGTTACTCTGGCCACTACTGTCCTCCCGGGTCGAGTCTTCCGACCCAAGCGCCAGTCGGGAGCTTCTCGGCGTCCACTGGCACTGTCGCGTCGACACTGTGCTTCCCTGGAACGTACACGCCGCTGAAAGCGACGGTCGCGTGCGAAGTCTGCCCTGCTGGCCACAGCTGTCCAGGCTACGGTACGTACATCCCGTCGTTGTGTCCGAAAGGCTCGTACCGGTCGCTCGCAGACAGCATCACGTGTCGTCCGTGTCCGGAAGGGACGTGGGCGCGCAGCACCGGCGTCACCGACATCTCGCTCTGCGAGAGCTGCCCAGCTGGCCGCGTCTGCGGCAGCTCGTCCATGTCGACGCTCGCGTCGAGCTTACCGTGCGCTGCTGGTTTTGTCTGTGGCGAAGGCACGAACCGCCGCAGCCAGTTTGACCACCTCTGTCCTGGCGGCCACTTCTGCTACGCAGCGACGACAATCGAGAAGCAGCACGCGCACGTGTGCGAGCGAGGGTACACGTGCGCACGCGGCACGAAGTTCCAGGAGAAGAACAAGAATAAGTGCCTCGACGGCAAGTTCTGTCCGCTGGGCACGGCGAACGCGACGAGCATCTACACGCAGTGTCCCGCAAACACGTGGACTGGAACCGGTCAAGACGAGCTGCTCGACTGTGCGATTCGACCCGTGCCAGTGTGCGACAAGAGCCCGGCGAAGCAGTACTACCCGACCTTCAGCTACGACTTTCAAGGCGCACGCGTGAGCTTCGACTCGACAATCGAAGCCGACCGCACGGGCGAAGTCGAGGTCGTGCAAGTCGTGTACCCGGTGAACGCGTCGGCGTCGGTTCCGCCTTGGACAAACGACACGATCGACGCGATTCGCACCTGTCCCGACGTGGGTGCGGTCGCTGGCGGCGCACTCATCACGGTGATTGGCCGCAACTTCCAGAGCACAGGTCGCCTCGCGTGCAGCTTCCAGCTCCGTGGTGACAGCCTCACACTCACGTCTCCCGCGGTCTTTGTGAGCAGCACCCGCGTGCGGTGTCGCGTCCCACCATTCGACGGCGACGCGTTAGCTGTCGGCTTTGCCCAGGACGTCGACGTCCGGGTGTCCAACTACGGCGTCTTCTACTCGACCACCACTGCGACCTACACGTTCGTAGCAGACGCAGTCTTGAAGAACAGGAACATCAAAACCGAGCTGGGAACGTGCCTCGTGAAGCGAGACGACGAGGAAGGGTTCCGTGTCGACGACACCGCCTGGTTCGCGATTCGCGGTCTCTCGAAAGCCAAACTGTCGTTCGACTTGCGCCACATCCCGCCTGATATGGTGTATGACGAGCACTACCGCATCGCGCTCTTTGTCAAGAACAGTGTGTGCGAGTCCCAGAGCTGCGACGCCCGTCGCGTGATCAAACCGAGTGGGACAGACATTGAAACGACGCCGTGTAAGCTCCCAGTCGAGCTGCCGGCGTGGTTCACCTCCACTGCCGTCGACAAGCACGACGTCCTGAACCTCACTGTGCTGGCGCTCGAAGACGTGATCGTGAAAGCCGAGATCCACATCCTGTACGGCGTGTACGCGTCCGCCGCGTCGTTCTTTGTCAACTCGACGACCGTCCAGATCAAGTCGCCCGTGCGCAGCAACGTGACGCAAGGCGTCAACGCCGACACGCGACCGCTCGCCAAGGCGATCTCGTACGAAGAAGCGCTCGTGCCGCGCGGCTACACGTTCGTTGTCGCGTACTTTGGCGGCGACGGCGACTACACGTCGTCGCCGCTCAACTTGCCGCCCAAGTACAAGGCGTTGGAGCGCGGCCGCGTGCTGCTGTCGCACAACGTGAGCAACGCGAGCACGCACGTGCCGCTCCATGTCGACGCGTTCGACACTGTGCGTCCAGGCGCCGACTACTGGGTCATGCCGTACGGCTCGACCGACCTTACGCACGACATGGTGCTCAAGTACCGCGAGACGTTTCACGAGATGTACGTGGACCCAACGGACCCGGATGGAGCGCAGTACCTCTTCAAGTTTGACAAGCTGTTGCTGTCGTACGTCCCGTTTGTGTCGAACTGCATGGAGTACGACTCGTACGTCCCAACGTTCGACTTGTTTGAGAGCGACGCGTGCCAGCTCCCGGAGCTCACGTCCGAGCAAGAAAGCTACGGCCGCAACTGGTGGCGCCGGCGGTTCCCGCCGCTCCCAAACCAAGACGACATTCGGTCTGTCGGGCCGTTGGACGTCGGAACCGAGCCGGTCGCAGACGTGTGCATGCTCGACCTCCAGTGCCACTACGAAGAGGACCTCGCGACAGCCGACGTGACCCCACGCTGGTTCGAACAGACGCAGGACACGGCGCTGTTCTACCTCTTGCGTGAGCCCGCGACGATGGCCAACTACTTTCGCGGCGGCGCGTATTACGACGAGCTCTACGACGCCCTCGGGAGCGACTACTTTATCCCCGTGACTGTCGACAACGCCGCGGTGAGTGCGCTCGCCGGCGACTGCACGAGCCTCTGCTTCCCCCGGTCGGTCACACTCGACATCTCGTACTACCAGCTCGACGCGCATGTCAAGCGCATCATCAAAGCGCAGCTCGTGCTCGCGGCGTACGACCGGAACGCTGACGCGACGGGGTACACGTTCAGCGTGAACCTCCACCCGCTCGACTACTACCAGCTCGTGATCCAGTTTGCGTTCGAGCGACAAGTGTACATTGTCCTCTTCTTTGTCCTCGGCGGCGTCATGACTGTCGCGGCGTTCGTGTTCTGGGCCGTTGTGCGCGTCACGACGTTCTTAGAGTCGCCGCCACGCTTTCGTTTCTACGCGGTCTTTGCGCTCATTGCGCCGCCGCCATCGCTCGGCGTCGCACTCGCGTGCGTCCCAATCCTCACGGTCGTCGCGTGCTTCTACGCACTGTTGAATGGCGACAAGTACGTCGCGGCGCCGACAGTCGGCGGCGGCGGGTACTGGCTGCTCGACAATGTCTACAAGCACTACGTCGACACGAAACTCGAGCCGGAGGAGGTCGCCGCGACACGGAAAGGCCGCGTCGGCGTCGCGTTCCTCGCGTTCGGGCTCTACCTCATCGTCCTCGGCACGAACGTGTTTTTGCCCAAGCCGATCTCCATCTCGGAGAAGATCCTCAGTGAGAAACAAGACGACGACGCGCGCGAGCGCAGCATCTGGTGGCCGACGCAGTGGAAGCGCGCGAACATGATGCTCACGTCGATTCTCCTCGGTCTTTTTCTCTGTCTCATGCTCGAGTTCTCGTTCTGGAGTTCGTTCGGCGACTACATGTTCTACGTGATCGTGCTCACGGAGGTCGTGAACGCTCGGGTCGAAGGCTGGATCGAAGGCCGGTTGAAAGAAGCGCTGCTCATTGCGCCGCTCGTGTCCGCGCTCAGCCTCGTTGGCGGCCTCATGACGTTCGGTGCGACGGACTTTGGCGACTTTGTCATGGGGAACACGCTCGACTTTGGCATGATGCTGCTCACGCGCGTGTACGCCGACACGGCGTTCGAGGCGATCGGCGAGTTTCTCCACATGATCACTGGCTACTGTACGACCAAGCTCCGAGCCGCCGCGCGAGTGGTGCTCGTGCTCTTCCGGAGCTTCAGCCGATCCGCGGTCGCGAGTAGCACGAGTGCAGGGCTGGCAGACAAGACGGAAGCGACAGGCACGAAGGAGACGGAGAAGAATAAGGAGAAGGCGGAGGATGAGGAGAAGGGCGGTGCGACCGTCGAGCCGATCATCGACTTCTACGCCGGTGCGTCGATGGACCGACTCGCCCTCTTCTACCAGCCAATCTTGATCCTCCTCATGATGTTCTTCCGCGAAGAGCTCATGCTCCCCATCATCTACAACATCCGCGAGAAGGACATGGAGATCTACCTCTGGTACTCGCTCATCATCCTCTTCTTCCAGCTCGTGACGGAAGTCTTTGTGCTCAACGTCGTCGAGCTCTTCCAAGGCTGGAAGCTCTACGACTACCTCGTCTACTGCCGCTACCGGTTCCTCCAGCGCGAACAGCGGTGGAAAGGGCTCGAGCCGAACCTCGACGAGTGCATTGACGAGAACCTCCGCACGCTCGACCAAATGTGCTTCTCGTCCCAGTTCTTCATGATGTGCACTGTGCACATCACGGGCGTCGTCTTCTTTGTCGTCGCGATCGAGATCATGGCGCGGGCAGAGTACAATCTCTTTGGAGACCCAGCGATGCCGGTGCTGCTCGCGTTCGTGCTTGCGTGTGCGACGTTTGTCCGGCGCGTGGTGCTCTTCCTCGCCGTGCGTCTCGAGTTCTGGAAGATCAAGCACGAGAACACTGCGTGGCTCGCGCCGCCGGACGACGACGACGACGACGCGTTCGGCGTCCCGCGTTGGGACGAGCTCGAGAAGATCAAAGGCGCGTCCCACGACGCGTACGTGATGAACCAGCGCATCACGTCCGAGACGTTCCGCCGCAAGTTCCTCGACTACAACCGCGCGTGGCTCGCACGGGAACTCCCGTCGGTGCTCACGCCCCGGACACTGCGGCGGGCGCGGCCGTACCTCCTCGCACAGTTTGCACGGATTCTCGACAGTCTCAACCCGCAGATTTCAGACGACGACGACGAGCGTGACGGCGACGGCCAGCCGCGCTTTGGGCCCGTCTCGCTCTCCGCGCCGTCGCGGTCGATCATACGGCTCTGGCTCGCACGCGCGCGGCGGGTCCAGCGGCTCCGCGCTGCTGTCCAGCCGCTCATCCAACAAGCGCGCAAGAGCGAGTGCGAGATGTGCTTGAGCCGCCGGCAGCTCCAAGTCGAACTCGCCGTGCCGATCGAAGTGCTCGGCGACAAGTTTGAGCACGCGTCGCTCGCCGACGAGTTCGACGTCGCCGGCTGGAAAGCGTTCTTCGCCCAGCACGAGCGGTTCAAGACGCTGTGTCTCAACTGCGTCGTACACCTCAAGACGACAGCAGCGAGTGGCCCTCGCGGAGGGGTCGGTCAGAGTCCAGACGGCGACCCGGACCACGACCACGACTGGGGGCAGCTTCAGCTCAACGCGGCGTCGTTTGCGCTCATGCACAAGTGGTACGCGAAAGCCCAGGAGCGCGTGTTTGGGCCGCACGGACGCGGTCGCGGTCTCGACGTGAGCGACGACGAGGAAGAGGTGTTGGCGCGCCAGTTTGAGTGGACCAAGCAGCCAGTGGCGCTCACTGCTGCGTCCACAGCGCTCGCCCGCAAGTGGCTCTTGGGTGCACGGCAAGCGCTGCGAACGTCCGACCGGCCTCGGGTGGCGCTGCCTGAGAGCCTCACGACGATCCGACCAGCGCTGCGTGGGGCGACGCCGGTCCCAAAGCCCGAGATGAAGCGAGGGGCGGCTGGGGGCGACGTGGCCAAGGCGTCCAAGATGCGGCGCAAGTAGCGTGCAGACACGGGACGCTGTCGTTAGTGCTAGGAGGTGAAAGAAGGAACCTACATGGTGGCCTGGCGGCCGTGTTGTTTGCTTCTCGTGAGTGTGTGGGTGGGTGTGGTTGTTCTACGTGACTTTCTTGGACAGGTTCTTGAAGCCCGTGCCGAGACACGAGAGGAAGACGGTCTTGGTCGCGGGCTCGGGTTTGATCTTGAACGTGATCCCAAAGAAGTCCCGGAGGTGGCGGAGGTGCTGGATACTGGGACACCCACCCACAAGCAGTCGAACGTCAGTGTACTAGACCCAAGCCACACGTAGGAACTCTCCACCACATGCTGAACTGGGACACACACGTACGTGTATGGCGTGAGCTTCCCAAAGCGCACTTTCGAGACGTCTTCGGGCGAGAGCGCCATGAAGAGCAGCACGAGCGCCTGGTTCGCCGTGTCCACGCACCCGCCTTTGCTAATCTCTTCACAGAGGAGACTCGACGCGAGCGACGCGACGTCTTCCGGGAGGTTCCCGCCCGTCGCAGCGGCCTCTGCACCGAGAAACACGCCGGTCGTGGTCTCCGCGACGAGCGAGAGCGCAAAGCCCGGCGACTGCCCCGACTCGGCGCCCTTGTAGTGGTCCGAGTAGATGTACACGTCCGGCAGGAGCTTGTTAAAGAGCCCGCGACTCGTCTCGACGATCCGGTTCGACGTCTGCGGTGACACGCGCGTCGAGTACGCAACGCCACTGCGACAAGAACGAAAGATAGAGACACATCATTAAGTACGGTGACGGCCTGGCACGTGCGTACTTAGCGTCACAACCAACGCACCGTATTCTCTTGACGAACCCTTCTTCGACGAGGTGGATCGAGCGCAGTTCCCGCACCAATGGGCACGTAAACACCACCTGGAAGCCCCCACACGTTAGCTCCCACCTTACGGCAATACAGCCAGTCAGACAAACAAACGCACCTCGCCACCGCCGAGCGGAGGGGCTCCTCGCTTCTTGATCTTCAAGTCGAGTCCTTCGTCGAGCCCAAAGTGCTTGAGCAGCGGCAGAGTCGTGGCCTTGAACGCGTCCACGGACGTGTCCACATTGTCGTTCGTGATGCCACGCAGCTCGGCACGGAGCGGGAGCTTCCCGAACGGCGCGAGCGCCGCCAGCGGCTCGAGGAACCAGCCAATCGCACGCGCAGTGCCGCAGTCGTGCTCGATGCGGCCGCCGACGACAAAGCCAGGCGAGTACTTGAGCTTCGTGCCGGTCTCGTTCACCTCAATGTGGCTGCCGTTCGTCAAGCGGTCGAGCAAGCGGAGGAAGTTGGCTTCAAAGTCCGTCAGCCCAGGCGCTTCGTCCTCGGCACGGATGTCCTCGATCACCACTGGGCGGCCGCTCAGTGTGGCGCACACGAGCCGCTGGCGGAAGTGCGCGCACCCGCGCAGGCGCAGCGCGGCCCCTTGGCGAGCGGCAGCGCCGGTCGTCGCGTTCTTCTTGGCAGGCGGCATGTCGGGAAGCGAGCTGTGAGGAGGTCCGATGGATGTGGAGGTGGATTAGTGCGTCGTTTGGCCAGGAATGGCGTTTTTTGGTTGGTGGCTGTGGTTTTGTCCGTTCGGAATCGGATGCCTCGGTTTCTTCATTATTGAAAGGCACGCACGAGAACTGGACAAGTCCGCGCGAGCTGCTTGATCTGAGCCAGTCAGCACCAGCTTCGCAGACTTACATGATGTCAGCATTCCACCGTGGATCGCATCAGAGGAGACCGAGAACGCTCCTTTGTAAGCGTGCATGTATGCGTATGCAAGTGTACCTGTGTCTGTGATACAGTATCTGTCTACACCCAGGTTTGATCTTCTGTACTAGTACGACAAACCTCCCTCCGTTCTCTTCAGGAAGTTAGTTCTCGTGAGCACTCCTCCGTCGACTCGATCACGGCTTGAAGACGCAGCCGTACACTCCAGTGCTGATGATCACGCACGTCGACGCCTGGTCCAGACCGGACTGCACGGCCGGACAGTTGCCGTAGCGAG
>JAASGD010000344.1:0-25343 GCA_023334115.1 Globisporangium megalacanthum
CACAGTGTTGCTAGTATCCTCATCATCTCAACTACCACCTGCACACGCTCCACTTGTACTGAATCAACATGCCCATTAAGAAGAGAGAGGAGCCACTTGTTTCGGGCGCGGCCCTACTGGTTCCTACTGGTGTCGTGGAGACGCGTCATCGAGCAGCTGCTGGAAGAGCTTCACGAGCATCTTGGCCGTTGGGCGTTTCTTCGGGTCAAAGTGGAGACACTCCTCTACGACTGTAAAGAGCTTCTCCGTCCGCATCGCGGGCGACGTGAACGAGAGACTCGCAGTCGACGACGTCGTCGTCGTTCCAAAGCTCCGGTCGTTCGGCAGCTCGTCCGTGTCGGCAAACGCACTCGCGCGCAGCTTCGCGACAAACTGCTGCACGATCGCATTGTGCGCCTGCGCTTTCGACCGGTCCAAGCTCAGGAGGGATGATGACGTCATCATCTCGACACTGCCATCTGCAACACCGCGCAGCTGCTCGTCAGTCTGGCTCTCGAGCGTTGTCGTCCCCGTGTCGCCACCTGTCGCTGCGTCGTCCAGGAGCGACACTGGCGCAACGACAGTCCCTGTTGACACGAACCGGTAGAACCAGAGCTCAATGAGCAGCACGCCGCAGCTGTAAATGTCCGAGCTCACGTGGCGTGTCGACTGGTGCAACACCTCTGGCGCCACGACCGGGAGCGCGTAGCTAATGGTGTTTCGGTGGTGGCTCGTTGTCGCAAACGACGCGACGTCGGGTGTCGTTTGCGGGTCCGCCCCGTCGTCCATCAAGTGGACGCCTTCTGAGTCGATGACGTCAACATCATTGTCGTTCTCGCTGTCGTCATCATTCTCACTGTCGCTGGCGTCGGACTGGAGCCGTAGCGTCGTTGTCGCGTACTTGTCCGACCGTGTGTAGTGGCTAAAGTCGTTGAGTTTGCACGCAAACGACTCGGTCACGAGCACATTCCGACTCCGCAAGTCGCCATGCGACACGCCGGCGTCGTGCGCGTGCGCGAGGGCCCGGCACACGTCCAACATCATGTGGAGCTTTGTCGTCCAGTTGTGCGCAAAACTGTCGGTTGTTGACAGTGTCGAAAATGGCGCCATCGGCTCGGGAAACGACGAGAGACTCGCAGTAAACGGGAGCAAATTCCCCGTCGTGTGGTTCATCGCTTCGAGCTCGAGGAGCGTGTGCAAGTCGCCGCCGCGAACGTACTCGGAGATGACGCACAAGTGCTCCTTTTCTGTCCACATCGTGCCGAGAAACGTCGTGATGTGCGGGTGGTGGAACGACAGCATGAGCTCGATGTCGTTGATTGCGTCAGCAAGCTCGCGCACTTGAAACCGGAGCGTCATGAGCCGCTTCACGACCACTTGCGCGCCGCTGTAGTCGCCTAAGAACACTTCGCCCCGGTAGTTCCGGCTCAAGATCCGGTGCATGTGGAACGATGACCACTCGACCTGGTCCCACTCGTTCGCGTCCAACCAGTCGGTTGGCGCGCCTGTAGCGGGGTTCCGACTGTCGATATTGTCGATATTGTCAAGATTGTCGCGGGACGCCGACACGAGGAGCTTGTGTTTCCGGAGCTGAAAGTGCTCTTGGAGCGTCTCGAGCACGGTCTCTTGCGTCTCTTTCGGCAAGTCGAAGATCCGATACGGGCCGAGCGTCGTCGCATTGTGATGGTGACTCGCGTACTCGTCGTCGAGCTCCGCGGCGTAGAGCGGCGCCGCAGACCCCAGCTGGCGCATCATCTGCTCCATGCGCCACGTCGTCATCTGCTCTTGTTCTGCGACGTTGACCTTGTGCTGCTTGGCGATCGACGTCGAGATCGTGTAGAGGAGCATCTTACTCCCGATTAACAGCAGCGGAATGCCGAGTCCGAGCACGATCGTGAGCCAGCAAAAGCCGTTGCACGTGAACGCGAGACAGACCTGCCGGGCCGCGTCCAAGTCGGACGAGTACGGACAATATTGACACGCTGTCGCGCCGTCTTGGTCAGCAAACGCACGGCCGACGCACCGAATGCACTGTCCGGCTTTCACGTCGTGGAACGTGCCCGTGCGGCACTGGATGCAGCCGTAGAGCTGCACGTCGGACTGCGCGCTAGAGTGCACGATCGTCTGGTTGTACACGCTCCCATTGGGACACGTGAGTCTGCTGAGGGCGAGGGGGTCCGTTCCGATGCCCGGGTTCGACTGGAGCGAACTGGTGGACGAAGAAGAGAGCCGGTGTGAGTGCCTGTGATGACGCAAGCGAGAGACAGGGGGAGAGAGAGGGGGGACGGACATGGTGATGCGCGAGTTGTTGAGGAGGTCGAGGAACGTGGTGCTTGGGACGGACTCGATCCGATTAAAGTCCAAGTTGCTAGTGACAAAAGCGGGGTAGCGAGTGAGCCACTGGCGTTCGAGACAGGACCCATATATTAACACAGACGCACATGAGCTCGATGGTGCTCTGGATGGACTTGAGGACGCCGGCCGTGAAGTTCTCGATCCGGTTCCAGCTCACGTCCCTGCCATATCACATACCACCAGTACGTGGGTGGGGATGAGGATGCGAGTGGACACCTATTTTAGTACGGTCCGAGCTCCACACGCACAGCTGGAGGAGTCCGGGGTACGGGACGAGCTCGATGTTCGTCGCGAGGGCCCAGATCACGTTCCGACTCAAGTTCCTAGAGCCCAAGAGAGTCAGTCGTTAGTCGTCAGCACTTGACCGCCCTGACCCACCCCAAACACCTAACGTACAGTGTCTTTAAGTACGGCGCTTGGAGGACGACGCCGTTTGTCGACATGTCGGGCAAGAGGTCCAGGAGGTTCGACTGGAGCTCCAAGCGCGCGAGTTTGGGCGGGAGAGACGCGAGTTTCAAGCGCTTGAGGTAGTTGTCGCCCAGCAGCAGCTCCTCCAGTGCATCGAGACCTCGAAATGCGTCGACGCCAACGATCGAAATCACATTGTCGCTCAAGTCCCTAGCAGACACGACACGCGAGTCAGTCATCAGGTGAGCACGAGACTTACTTTCCCCCATTAATTTCACTATCGAACCACGTACAACTTTCGCAGCGCTGTCATGCCGGCAAATGCGTTCGAGTTGACAGTGTCGATCCCATTGTGGCCGAGTCGGAGCTCTTGGATGTGTGCTGCGTCCGCAAACTCGCCTTCCTTGAGCTCAAAGAACAGGTTTTGCTCGAACGAGCTGTCGTCGGTCACTTCCTGAGTTAGTGACGAGAATAAAAGACATTGAAAACCCTAATGTAGGCGCACGTACACGTAGCCTCCCACGACTGCGTTCTGGACCCTGGGCGGGGCGCCGTTGATGCGGTTCCGCGCCAAATCGAGTGCGTTCCACGATGTCGCGAGCGAGAAAAGCTCGCCTGGGACCGTCGAGAGCTCGTTAGCACTCAAGTCGAGTGTGTGGAGCGCCGAGAGGTTCACGAACGTCGTTGGGTGTAGGGAACGGATCGCGCTGGTGCTGAAGCGCATGGTCTCGAGCTTGGGGCAGCTGCTTGCTAAGCGTGTCGGCAGTGCTGTGAGGCTCGTGTTTACGCATCTGTGCGGCCAAAGAATGGAGTTGTTAGCTACGCGTCGCTTGATACCGTAATCCAGTCACTCACGCAGCCAGTCGTACGTGATTTCTATCAGCTCTGGGAGGTCGACGAACGAGTTTGGCTCGAGTGTTGTCAGCAATGGGTTGTTGGACAAGTCCCTGTTGTGCGCAGCATGTCGGATTAGTAAACACGTCAGTCGTCATTTTGGCGCCGGTATATATCGCTAGTCGTGGTTTTAGTAACCGCGCGTCACGCACACACGCGTGACGCTCTTGAGTGCGCGGAAGAGCGCTGCTGGCACTGTCGCGAGGGCGTTGTCGCGCAGCACGAGCTCGGTCTCGAGCGCCAGTTCGGACGCGGTTTTGTCCGCGACCGAGCCGCTGGTACTGAGGATAGCGAAGGCAGAGCCGTCAGCGCTGGCGGTGATCTCTGTGAGCTGCCGACTGGACAGGTCCAAGCTGCCGCGCCGGTGCAGTCGTCACATTCGGGACGGTGAGTGCTCCAGAACGAGTTGAGCGGTACAATTAACGAGCTTCTGAGCGAAAAGCGACGTACGCGGTGGTTATGGAGAGCAGCGCAGCGGCTGCAAGCAAGCACGGGACAAGCGCAGTGCCGCGCCATCGCCTCCGTCGCGTCGGGTGCATGTTGGTGACAGGCTTGCGAATTCTGGTGCTGAACAACAACAAGAGCGTTTATAAACCTTCTTTTTATCAATAATGACAATATTAGCCGCAATAAAACATTAAATGACAAGTATATTGGATAGCTATATGTTAGTATCAAAAAGAGCATCACAGGTTTTTAAAATATATTTACAGCAATTCGCAGGCCATAATTTACAAATATAGCCGAGATTGTTGACGTGCAGTATTATTACAAAATGTTCCTCCAGCCGCGCAGGACGCTCACGGAGCTCCACGGCTACGCGGTGCGTCTCGTCCTCGCCCATGGAGCCAACCCATGATGCCTCTCGAAGGCACCCGACTGATTCGCTTCTTCTTCTTCCTATTCTAGGTGGAGTTCAGTCCCTTCGCAGACAACCTGCTGGCAGTTGGTGCAGCGCAATACTTTGGGATCATCGGCAATGGCCGCCAGAACGTGTACGAGATGCTGCCGTCCGGCGAACTCGCGCTTGTACGTGCGCATTTGTAGTGTGAATAGCGCATAGACGCGTCAATCCGAGATCGCTGACGCGTGGGGCTGTTGGGCCTCGCAGGTGCGTGGCTTTGATACCGCCGAAGGCGTGTACGACTGTGCGTGGAGCGAGGTGCATCCGCAGCAGCTGCTGAGCGCGTGCGCGAACGGCGCGCTGAAGCTCTGGCACTTGCACACGCGCGACGCGTTCCCGATCCAGAACTACCACGAGCACCAGCAGGAAGTCTCGGGCGTGAACTGGAGCCTCGTCACGAAAGACGCGTTCGTGTCGGCGTCGTGGGACGGGACCGTGAAGCTCTGGCGCCCCGAGCGCGCGCATTCGGTGCTCACGCTCGCAGAGCACACGAAAGCAGTGTACAACGCGGTCTGGAACACGCAGAACAGTGCGCTCGTGGCGTCCTGCTCTGGCGACGGTACTGTCAAAATCTGGGACCTCAATACTGCGCGCTCAGTCACGACGATTGCTGCGCATGGGAACGAGGTGCTTGCGCTCGACTGGAACAAGTACAATCAATTCGAGGTCGTCTCCGGCTCGGCAGACTGCAGTATCAAAGTTTGGGTACGTTCGGTAGTGTGCCCGTCGATGATGAGTATCATGCTGATACTGATTACTTCGCGTGTTGACGGGATCATGGGGCTCTTGCTTGCGTTGTTGGAAATACAATTACAGGACATTCGCAATCCAGCGCGAGAAGTCCGGCTGCTTACAGGACACAACTACGCGGTGCGGCGCCTCAAGTGCTCACCCCATGACGCCGACGTGATTGCGAGCGTGTCGTACGACATGACGGTGGGCATTTGGAATACCAAGTCGCCGTACCCGCGGCTGCAGACGGCGGCGCACCACCGCGAGTTCGTGTTCGGTGTCGACTTTAGCCTCTTTGTGGACGGCCTAGTGGCGTCGTGTTCGTGGGACCGGCAGGTGGCTGTCTGGAACTACTTTGGCGGTCCGCCCCCGTCGTAGCTGTTTGCGTGATACAGATCTATCTATGGTGGGTTTGTCCTGTCATGTTTCAGATTTAGGAATTTAGAAATCATGTCTGATTTGCATCTCGTTTCAGATTCACCACATTATGCCCATTTTGGAAATAAAACGTTCTGGATGCGTGACGACGCACTCGAGGTGGAGATTGCGTGCGCACGCGAGGCGCTGCAGCGGCTCGAGAACGGATCTGCGGATGTGCTAGCCGTGGGGTACGAGCAGCTAAATGTGCTCCGGGAGCGACAGGAGGCGCGTGCGCACGCGAGCTTTGCGCGCTGCCAGCAGAGCGCGGCGGTGCTGTACGCACACGAGTGTTCGCAGGCAGAGGCGCGGTACACGGCCCGTTGCGAGCGGCTGCAGCGCGAGATGAGCGCTGATCTGCAGCGCGAGCTCGTGCGTCTCAAGAACGCGCGTGACGGCGTGTCAGTCATGGACCGGCGGCGCCCGACGCGCCAAAGTGGCAAACACGAGCCAAAGAAGCGGCAGAGCGGGAAGAGCGGGGGTGACACTGGCGGCGGCGACTACAGCGACGTTAGCGGTCTTTCCGATCTGCTGCCGTCCGCGTCAGAAGCGCTCTCGCCTGCTGAGGAGACGTACCGGCAGCAGCAAGAGGAGAAGAAGCGGCTCGAGCTCTTGCTGTCGAAAGCGCCCGTGTTCAAGCCGCTCGTCCACCGCGTCGAGAGCGCAGAGGCAGCGAGCGACCTCGACGCCATCACCCGCGTGGTCGCTGCGCGCAGTGGTGTCTCACGCAGTCGCATTGCGAATCGGCGGAGCAGAGTCGCGTTCCCTCGTATTATCAGTGGTACACAGAGCTCGGACTCAGATTCAGCCGCCGACTCAGATGAAAAGGACAGACGGGACAGAGCGCTCACAGCAGGGCGGCGGCTGGAAGCCAACCCTGCGATGCTGCAAGAGGGCGACGAGGTCATTGTGCACTTTCGTAACAAGCGCGGGCGGGACGGCGAAAGACGCGTGCTCCGTGGCGTCCTCACAGCGGCGACTGCGACACTCGTGTTTGTGAGACGTGACGACGACGGCGGGTTCGAAGCGATCGATGTGCGCGACTGGAAAGACGGGCGCGTCGTCGTCCACGCAGCAGCAAGGAAGGTTGTGCGCTAAGCAGTCAGTACAAGAGGTCGAGAGGCAGGGTGGAGAGCCAGAGTGAACCCATTTCCGACTCCTTGGTTGAAGAACCTTCATTCTGCAAGATCGAGTGCGCGCTCTCTTTCTTTCCTTCTCTCCCAAATATTCGTCTCTCACTCATTCATGTCTTTGTCTATGGCGACACGAACGATGGCAGGTAGACGCACTGGCGGACGTCCACTTCCTCCTCCTCCCTTCTCTCGTCTTATCCGCGCGGGGGCGTGATAACCTCCTGGCCGCCCATGTACGGCCGCAGCACGGGCGGAATGATGACCGAGCCGTCGGGCTGCTGGTACGTCTCGAGGATGCTGATGAGCAGCCGGGGCACTGCGCACGCCGTGCCGTTGAGCGTGTGTGCGAACGCAGTCGGGTCCTCTTTGGTCGCTCGGTGGCGAATGTTGAGCCGCCGCGCCTGGTAGTCGGTGCACATGGATATGCTTGCGATCTCCCCGTACTCACCGCGGCCAGGCATCCACGCGAGCACGTCGAACTTGCGGTACGCGGGCGCTCCGAGGTCCTCTGTCGCCATATCCACGACGTGGTAGTGCAGCCCGAGCGCGTCGCAGAGCTCCGTCTGGACAGCGACCATCTCGTCAAAGAACGTTTGCGACTGCGCCATGCCGGTCGTGAAGCCAAACATCTCGACTTTGCTGAACTGGTGCACGCGGTAGAGACCCCGCGAGCGCCGGCCGCCGTGGCCGGTCTCTGTGCGGAAGCAATGGCTGAACCCCGCGAGCTTGAGCGGCAGCGACGCAGAATCCAGGATCTCGTTGCTCTTTGAGGCCGCGAGCGTAATCTCGGCCGTGGCGGTGAGACACAGGTCCGAGTCTGCGAGCGAGTAGATCTGCGACGCTTCCCCGCGGGGCTGGAACCCACAGCCTTCGACCAGCTTGTAGTGCGCCACGTCTGGCGGGAACATGACTGTGAAGCCTCGCTTGCGCAGCGTCGCGAGCGTCCAATGCACGAGCGCGAGCTCAAGCAGCGCGCCTTCGTTGCACAGGTACACGAACTTGGAGCCGCTCACCTTCGCTGCTGTGTGCGTGTCAATCAGCTGCAGCTCAGTCGCGAGATCGTAGTGGTCTTTTGGAGCGAATTCGAACGCGCGCTTCGCACCGCCGACCAGCACGACCCGGGACGCGGCTTCGTCGCCCTCGGGCACCTCGGGGTGTGTGTCGTTCGGGAGCTTGAGCGCCTCCGCTTCCATGCGCGTCTGCACGTCCGCAAGCTCCTCTTCGCACGCGATGATCTCACGCTTCAGCTCCTGGCCCCGCAGCCGCCGGGCCGCGACATCGTCGGCCGAGAGGTCCGCGCTGCTGCCACCTCCGCCGTGATCGCGCAGCTGTCTCGCGTTCGTATTGCGCTCAGCACGCAGCTCGTTCGCTTCGTGGCGCAGCCGTGCCTGCTGCTGGTAGAGCGACACCACGAGCGCCGGGTCCGCGTCGCTCCGGCGCTTGCGCGCGTTCGCCACTGCGTCGTCCACGTGCGCAGCAAGGCGTTTGTAGTCGAGGCGGGCCAACACGTGCGGGTGCTTCACTGGCGCGTCCAACTCGGCTGCTTCTGTCAGCTGCTGCGAGGACGTCGCGAGTGCTGCGTGGCGCGGGAGTGCAGCGAATGCGCTCTGGAGAGCGCGGCGACCGCTGAGCGCGCCTCGGAGCGCACACGCGAGCGCGACCATCGATGAATGTACGGCTGCAAGCGAAGCAAAGGTGTGCGAATGGTGCTCATCTGTTGCATTGTTTTGTTGGATTTGGTGTGGACCACGTTATTTGCATATGTGGTCCACATCACGCTACATCGGCCAAACCCAATGCATGGGGTGCTGCTCTGCACGAGGTCACGGCGGCGTGCGCCTCTTCTTCAGCGTGCGCTGGAAGCACTCGCGCAGCTTGCTGAACTCCTTGTCGCACGCGAGGCGATTGACGCCACCAGAGAGGTTCGCGACGCACGCGCCGTACACTTGGATCTGAGCAAAGACGCAATACACACAACACACAAGGCAGCAGCAAGTGCGAGAGCTGTGAGCTCGTGCGCAGAGTGAACGAGGAGAAGCGCGCACTATTCGATACGCACGTCCAGCGGGCAGTCCACGAGCATCTGCGAGAAGAGCTTCCCCATGCGCATTGGCGGCTGCTTCGTGGTGGTGCTCGGCATCGCGACGCGGAATTTCGTTCGCACTTGACCAAGTTAGCGCTTCGGAGCGAATCGGACTTTGGAATGACGAGGCGAACGGCACCTCGCACTTTGTGGTTCACACCGTCCGGAGGTCCAGAGCTTGCAGCTCGGATGGCGTCTCGACACTCGGCGCCCTTTCTCGAACAAGAGGCGGGCTGGGGACCTCCGAGCTGGTCGGTCGTCTCTCGCTTGCCGATATCCATACATACAGTAAGTACAGTCCGAAGCCATGGCGCGCAGCAACACGCTCAAGATCGTGCTACTAACGCTCAGTTGGTGTCTCCAAGTCCACCTCCATGTGAGCTCGGCCGCCACGAGCCCTCCAGTCCGCGTGAGGATCGTGCCAGTGGCACCAGCCCCGACTCCTGCCAACGACGAGTGGTGGGCAGAGGACCATCCGTACATGTACCAGTACCGGTACAAGCGGCTCGCGAACGGCTCGATCGTGCTGAACGAAGACGCAAACGGCAACAGCAGCGAGAGAGTGACGCTGAAAGCGATTCGCGACGCCGCGGCCGCGAACCGGAGCGGCATCACCGCGTTCCTCGCGTCGTCCGAGAACCGGAAAGCCATCCGGAAAGTGTCGCAGTTTGTGCTCATGAACTTTGTGCCGCCAGTCGCCCACGGCAGTCTCATGAAGCAAATGCGCATCAAGAAACTCCAGTCCAAGATGGCGACGAATTACTTTGTCCGCTCAATTGCGATCCCCGGTGTGAAGCTCTTTGGGACGCTCGTCTTAAATGCGATTAAGCAACGCTACGGTGGCTACATCAAGCGCCAGATGTTCTTTAAGCGCATGGCGACCATGTCGACCGCGGAACTCTGCGCGGAACTCAACATCACCGCGCCAGTGTACGACGAAGAAGCGTACTTTGAAGCGCACCGGCCGAATTACACGCTGCCGTACGAGCCGAAAGGCTACGTCCACTCGTTCCGAGCCGACGTGCTCCAGTTTGAGCCGTACGTAAACTACGCGCGGATCTACTACTCGCCAGACGACGATCTCCCAGCTCCTGTGCTCCCTGCGCCGTCGTATCCATGGCGCTGGCGCCGCGAGCTCGCTGAAACGCGGGACCTCGTGCTCCAAGTCATGGCCCTCACTGCGGACACGCAACAGCAAGAGATCGCTCAGCTCTTGAAAGACGACGACGAGGATGACGCCAGCAAGTCGACTGGATCGTCATCTGCTGCTGGGAAAACCGAGAGACAAGGCGAAGAGCTCGCTTCGTTTGACGATTTTGACAGTCGAGAGCGCAAGTTGGCGGCCCGTCCCGAGTCGACGAGTGGGTCCACTGCCGACAGCATTGGTGACGACAACAGTCCGGACGCAGCTGAGACGGAGTTTGAAACGTCGCAGGAGATTGAGAGCATGCTGAGCGAGTACCACGTCGCGTCGGGCATCCCTCGCATCGCGTTGGAGAACCACACGAATGTGCTCTTTCCGACGCTCGAGTCGTTGCTCCTCAAAGCAAACACGGCGACGGTTCCAGCACTGGCTCGCAATGCGAATCGAACAGACGCTCTTGGCGTCATCCGCCGCGAGATGCGGAGCGAACCCGACGCAGCCACCAGCAGAAGCCTTAGCGAGCGCCGGCGTCGCAAAGACGCTCGCGTCATCGGGACCGATGCGTATCGTTCCGCTCCAAGTCTCTCGCCAGCTGTAAAGAACGCGAGCATCGTCGCGCTGGCTCCCGCACGCGCAGCTGAGCTCCGCCGTCGGAAAGCCGTTCTATACGACGCTATGGTCCAGTTCTACGCGTTTCCGTCCGTGGACGCGTCCATCGTGCGGAACAGCAGCAATCGCACACTGGCGCACTCTTCTGGCGTCATCAACTGCAGCGTCGCAGTACCGTGCCTCGTGCAATCCAGCGTGACAGTGTTCACACCGCAGCTGCACACGTCTGGTTTTTTCCACCAAGTGGTAAGCAATCGCACTGTCTCGAAAGAACAGCAGCGCCGGGCTCGACTGCAGCTGCTCGAGAGCCTCGTCGACGTTGCGTTCGAAGCTGAACTGCGCGCCCTCCGCGCTGGTATCCAAGCCCCGTCAACAGTCTGGCTCTCTCGCTATGATCTTCAAGTCGACCAGTTTGCGGACGCGCTCCAGGGCCGCGTAAATGCGACGTGGCACCGCAAACCAGGCGGTGGAGGCGCCGCCACGGCGCTCGCAGTGTACACGAGTCTCGTCAGCGACAGGCAACGCTCGCTCTTCTACTCCCTCCCGTCGTACTACTGGAGCACGCTCCGCGACACGCGACGTGCAATGGAAGCACTCCGGACAGTCCCGATGCTCGCGCCGCTCTCGCCAGCCGAGCAGAACGCGCTCGTGACGCGCATTGCGGCTCGGATGACGCAACTGGACGTAGCGGTCCGGGCGTTTGTGGTGGCGCGTGCGGCTGACCGTGAGTACCGTGACGTTGTGAACGCGACGGTCTCGCGTGTTGAGTACGAAGGGAGCCAGTACTCGACCCTTGGCTTTGGCTTTGTCCTCCCCGCGACGAACCGGCAGAACGTGCTCTACCGCGACCTGCGCCGCCCTGAGCCGCTCCACCTCGCCCTGCGGATCATGGTGCGGGCTCAAGAGAGCCGGTTGGTGCTCGTGGACGAGTCGCTCCACATTGTCGCGTGCCTCGCAATGCTGCGCACTGAGGTCCTGTACTACCGGTGCAGATCCACGTGAGAGAGCGAGTGCAGCTGCTCCTGTGTGCAAGATACCCGCTTGCTCATCATACGCTTTCATAGCAAGCGAGAGAAGAAAGATTATTACGGGGCTAACCCCTGCAACTGTTGCCTTGTTTTAGTCATTACGCTGACTGATAGCTCGCGACCAGCTAGTTGCTCATGTACTTTTTGTTCGCCTCAAAGCCCTCGACCGAGGCTTTGCCGAGTGGCGACCCGAACGAGTACTCTTGCAGGCGCTTCATGATGGGCGTGTCAATGTGCGCTGGGATCGCGTCTTTGCCCGAGATGTAGTTGAAGATGTCAATCGTCTCTTGGTTCAAAATGTCCTCGTACTGCTGCAGCTCCTCGGCCGAGAGCGCCATGACATTCTTGCTCGCCCACGAGCCGAGCAGCAAGTCGACTTCGAGCCACCCGCGCTGCTTGCTGCGGTAGATTACGCGCTTGCGGTTCGCCTCGTCCGCGTTGATCTCGCGCTCGCCCTGGCTCACGCTCGGGAACGCGTCCTTGGCCGCGTGGTGCAGGGCGCGGATCTCCTGACCGCGTTGCAGCGCCTTGCGGCCCTGCTCTTCTGTCATGCCATTGAGAAACGCGTTGTTGTCCACTGCGTGGCTCGTTGGGCCGCTCGCGAACGTGCGGCGAGCGACAGCCGCGACAACAGCGCTGCGACGGGCAACAGCAGCGAGTTGGAGCATTGCGCGTGCTTTTGGACTTTTGGACTTTTGGACGGAGTGAACGTCAGCGTCGACTGGAACGCAATGAGTTGCGCTGTCAATTCATTTCGCGAGTCAAAATGGATTCGTGCTGATCTTCTCAAAGTCGCACCAAAAAGCCCAAACAAACACGATCGCGAGAGGGAAGCGAAGCTGCTGCGCCGATCTTTAAGCCCACCACGATGAACGCCTCTGATGCCGACCGCCAGATCAAGCAGATGGTGAACTTCATCCTGCAGGAGGCGCAGGAGAAGGCGAACGAGATCCGCATCAAGGTACGCGCGCTTTCCCAGTGTCAAACGACGCTCGTGGGGTGAAAACCACGACTGTTGTGGGGGTGGTGGTGGATCTTTGGCCCACGCATGCGCTCACACTGTGTGCGCTTCTCTCTCTCTCTCCGTGTGTTGTAATGGCGTTGTATGACGTACTTGCCTACCCGTCCCGCTTCCATGGGCGGCTTCCGTACGGCGTTTTCACTAGACGGAGCACGACTTCAACTTGGAGAAGCAGATGCTGGTCCATAATGCAAAGATCAAGATTCAGGAAGAGTACGCGCGCAAAGAGAAGGAGCGCGAAGTCAACAAGCGCATGTACGTTCACTCTCTCTCCACGTGGGAGCAAGACCCTACATTAAGCGAGCGAGCGTCCTAATGTAGGGATATTCATTGTATGTGACGGTTCATAGTGCGCGGTCGGCCGAGATTGGCGCGTCACGGCGGAAGAAGATGGTTGCGCGGGACGAGCTGCTGAAGACGCTCATTGTGGACGGTCAAGGGCTGCTAAAGACCCTCACGACAGACGAGAGCAAGTACAAGGCGCTCCTGCGCGACCTCATTGTGCAAGGGCTCATTAAGCTCGTCGAGTCGGACGTCGTGGTTGCCGTGCGCGCGAAAGACGTGCGACTGGCGGAGAGTGTGATGAAAGACGCGGTCGACAAGTACGTCGCGATCATGAAGAAAGAAGCGAACATGGACGTGAGCAAAGCGAAAGTGACGCTGAACAAGAGCGAGGACGGGATGCTGGCGGCCGCCAAGTCGGGCGGCGTCATTTTGTACGCGAAACAGGGCAAAATTGTGTGCGACAACACGCTCGACACGCGTCTCGACACGGTCTACTACGACCTCAAGCCTACGGTGCGGAAGATGCTCTTCCCAGTCGGGTAACCAGACCACCGCACAGCCGAAGCCAAGGCCGAGGCCGAGGCGAGTGGAGGAGAGGAGGAGAGCTCTCCATCCACTGCATTAATTGGGCTTTCTTTCGTATGTGTAGGACGAAGCGACTGGAGCGTCTGCGTACTGGTGCTCATCTTGGATCGTAACGACATTCGCCCACCTCATTCCCACCTCATTCACTCAACCTGCTTCCTTCTTTACCCGATTAAGTCCGAAAGCTCCTTACGCTCCCACTCGCCACTAAAGTCCACTGTGGACTCGTCCTCACGCGTGTTGTTCACGTCCACTGGTGTCGCGAAGATGGAGCTCGTTGCTGGGCTCCACATTGCACTCAGTGGCCCAAGTGCGACGCTCACGACGTGCGTCGCGTCCAACTGCGTCGTCGCAAACGTCCAATCAGCAGCTAGAACGCCGTCGATCGAGAGCTGCCAGCGCTCGTGGAACGCAAACTCGGCACGCAAGAGCTCAAAGCCGAGACCAATGCCGACAGCTTTTATGTACGCCTCCTTGAGCGACCAGAGCGTGTAGAAGCGTTCAAACACCCCGTCATCACCTGCGTCCGTGGTATTCGTGTCGCTGCTCGCACCTAAGCGAATGAATTGCCACTCGCGCTCAGTAAAGTGGCGTTCAAATGCGCGGAAAAAATCGCGGGTGGAGCCGCGAGGCCGCTCCGAGAGCTCCACGACGTCGACGCCGACAAGACGGCGTGGGTGGCTCGCGATAGCGACGAGCGCGCCGTGGTGCGACACGTTAAAGTTCCAGCTTGGCGACACGTCGTCGTCGGCAGCAGCAGCGCTGTCGTCCCGCCACCAGAATGGCTTGCGCTCAGGCGTGCGGCGGATGTCGATGTGCGCCAGTGCCAGTGCTTGCGGGTGGGTGTGCTGGGAAGCGACGAGGCGACGTTGCAGCAGACGGCTCCCGAGCGCCAGCCGCTGGTCTTTGGGGAACACGAAGCGTGCCACTTGCTGCTGCTCGAGTGGCGGCAGCTGCTCCAGCGCACGCTGCCACTCCACGGACCCTGGTACCCACGCACTCACGTCCACGAACCACCGTGTTATGGCGCCGCCAGGAGTGGGTGTGTCTGGCATTGGCGATCTTGTGCTTCGACTTTCAACGACGAGCTGGAAGACGGCAGAGCGCCTTCATTTCCGACTCCTGAACTGCTGTCATGGTGACGCTCCACGCACTCGTCACCGCAGCGTCACACAGCAGAAGTGTTGAGGTGAGTTTGCCAGTGCATTCCTGGCCAGTCAATTCGCGCGAAGCAACCAACTTTTTTCGATCCTCATTTATTTCGGCGCATTCCGCGATCTTTCTGTTGGGTTCTAATTTGAAATATAACGAAGCAAGTCTCAGAACAAAAGAGCTGATTCAGATCCTGGACAGACCAACTCAAATGTGTGAGGCAAAAAGCAATTTCGAAGTTTTCAGGCTCCACACCAACTTCTGAGGCAACGTTAGCTAACCGCTCTGATGCAACTTTTTGGGAATTATTGATGTCTAAAATGTCGGATTAGACGAATCCTGGAACGAGCAACATCACCAGAATGGAACCCCACCAACCAATTGCGGTCTTGCAGCTGCGTGCCCTATGCGAACCCGCCATTCGCCCGCCATTCGCTTGCAAGAGCAGGTTTGACGGTCGCATGGCCTGCATGCTGTACACAGCGGAAGGCCATCGCAAGAGTCAGCCAACATGGGGCTCTTTTGAACAACGCCACAGGCTTCGAAGCAGCAGCGAACTGTGTGGAACTTGATTGGCAACGTTACTTTATGACAATTCCAGCCACATGATTTATGCAAAATGCATTTTCTGTACAGAGCTCTTGGCTTCTGGATGCTCACGATTCCGAGAACTCAGGCGCATATTCATAATTTCTGTATTTTACCTGACTAGAAACCGTAATTCCAAGTCGAAGCTCACCCGAGTATCTTTGCGCAAATGTGAGTGCGATGGACGCTCGCCACCATTTCCGCTTTCGCCGCCTGCCGCCAACGTCGACGCTGAGCGACTGCGAGCCTCCCGCTTCCAACGACAGAGAGAGAGAGAGAAAGCGCGTAAGAGAGAAAGATGCGCAACGCAAAGAGGACTGCGGCGCTCTGCTGCGCGCTACTTGCGGCCGCTCTGAGCCCTTCCGTGTTCGCGGAAGAGACGCCTGCGACCACGGCCGTCGTGGCGCCTGTGCTTCCAAAGCACACAAGCGCCGACGTGCCGACCACTGCCGCGCCGACTCACAAGCCAACGGAGAAGCCCACGGAAGAGCCGACCGAGAAGCCGACTGACAAGCCGACTAAAGAGCCGACTAAAGAGCCGACCAAAGAGCCGACTGAGAAGCCGACTGACCAGCCGACGGACAAACCGACGGACAAGCCGACTGAGACGCCGTCTCAGAAGCAAGACGCCAAGTGGTACTGGGAGAACGAGCAAGACCCGCGCTTCAAGGCGTCGTCTGGCGAGTTCAAGAGCTTCCAGCCGAACGACGACGACCAGACGTGCTCGCACGACACGCACGCGACGCCGTTCAACACGCAAGTGCGTGGCGCGAACCTCGGCGGCTGGCTCGTGCTCGAGCCGTGGCTCACGCCGAGCCTGTTCTACCAGTTCCTGAGCACACAGGAGCGCTTTGGCGACCAAGCGCCGGAGCGGACGGCGATGGACTCGTACACGTTCTGCACGGCCCTCGGAGACGAGGAAGCGAACCGGCAGCTGCGGATCCACATGGCGAACTGGGTCACGGAAGACGACATTCGCGAGATGGCGGAAGCCGGCGTAAACTCGCTCCGTGTCCCCGTCGGGGACTGGATGTTTACGCCCTACGAGCCGTTCATTGGGTGCACCGACGGGGCTGTCGAAGAGCTCGACCGCGTCGCCGACTTGGCGCTCAAGTACAACATCAACCTGCTCATTGACATCCACGGCCTCATTGGCTCGCAGAACGGCTTTGACAACTCGGGACGGGCGTCGACGGTCAAGTGGACGTCGATCGCCAGCACGCAACCAGTCGGGACCACGACGTTCGAGCACTGGCCGATCCGGTCAGCCGAGTGGGCCGGTACGTACGACCCTGTGAACCACAACTACTCGACGATCAACTACCACAACCTCAACCAGTCGCTCACGGCCGTGACGGAGATCATTACGCGGTACGCGAGCCACCCGGCGATTCTCGGCCTCCAGCCTGTGAACGAGCCGTGGGAGCTCACGCCCATCTCGGTGCTGAAAGACTACTACTGGAAGTCGTACAAGCGCGTGAAAGCGCTCGCGCCGCACTGGAAGTTTGTGCTCCACGACTCGTTCCGCTTCGGCGTCGAGTACTGGTCGACGTTCATGAAAGGCTGTCCCGACATTGCGCTCGATACGCACATTTACCAAGCGTGGATGACGCCAGGGACGCAAGAAGACTTCTTTTCGAACGCGTGTCAGCAAAAGTACACGATCTCGACCATGGAGAACGCGCTCATGCCTGTGATTGTCGGCGAGTGGTCGCTCGGGACGGACAACTGCGTCATGTGGCTCAACGGCTTCAACGACAACCTCCCGGGCTTCCCCAAGGTCATTTGCAAGCTTGCAGACTGCCCCGTGAACAGCACGTACCTCGGACCCGGCTTCCCTGGCACGCCGCTGGACGTGAACAAGCCGATTCAAGGCCCGTACGGTACCGGTATGTCGGGTCCGTCGTACGGCAAGTGCCCTGTCTCCAGCGACATTGCGTTCAACCAAGAAGACGACCTCGCCTTTACGCGGAACTTGAACCTCAAGAAACTCAACGCGTTCGCCCTTGGGCACGGGTGGTACTTTTGGAACTTTAAGACGGAGATTGGGACGCGCTGGAACTTTCTCGAGCTCATTCGCCAAGGCGCGTTCCCCAAGAACGTGACGAACTACGCGGAGAAAGACGGCGTCTTTGCTGCGTGTGAACAGGAAGACAAGGGCGACTTTGTCTGCGTCGCGAAGCGTGGCGTGAAGAAGTACGAGCTCGAGACAAGCCTCAAGTTTGCGTGCAACGACCCGGACGTGAACTGCACGGCGATCGACACGCGCTTCCCGTCGCTCGACGAGCAGTGCGACTGGGCGTTCAACGAGTACTGGCACCTCAAGCGCGAGGCGGGCGCCACGTGCGACTTTGGCGGCGCAGCGCACTTGCTGACTGTGAAAGAGCCACGCCACCACCACATTTCCAAGATTGTACGCAGTGCCGGCAATGGGGCGCTGGAGCTCACGCACGGCAGTGTCGTGGGGGCCGTGGCGCTCGTTGTCGGCGCGGTCGCAGCGCTCGGCGTCGCGGGCGTCGCGATCTACCGCTGGCGTCAGCGTGCAGCGCGTCGTGGCCAGTACTCGCCGATCTCGAGTCGCGTGTAAGGAGGAGGCGCGAGCGACTGGGACTGCCAGTCAGTCCTCGTACGCATGTGAGTGAGGACGAGCACGACACAGTTGGTGGTGGTGCAACAAGATTCGTTTTGGACATTTTGGATTTCTCCCTTTGTATGTCGCATGTCATAGAAATGACAAGTGTTTTGATGCGGTTCATGCAAATTAAGGAGGTGACATACATTCTGATCTGCGGTCGAATTCAGCGTGTTTCAGATCCATCGACTTGAAGAGGGGAAGCATCGTTTTTGAAAGGGGCATGAACCAGGACGAAGACAGCAAGAGAAGTGGTGGTGGTGAGTGGCGCAGGTGTGAATCGTCTTGGGGTTTGTATGCGTGGGAATCCCGCCGTCCAATCACTTGCTCATCAGAGCAACTGCTAAGAAGTCCGCACCACTTTGGAATTTGCTCCGTGCAAGCCACTCGCCCCCCTCCTCCAGCTCCCCTTCCTCCTCCTCCTCCTCCTCCTCCTCCCCCAAGTCTCAACATGGCGTCCCAGGGTGACTACCGCGTGGCCGACATTTCGCTCGCCGACTTTGGCCGCAAAGAGATTGAAATCGCGCAGATTGAGATGCCCGGTCTCATGCAGTGCATCGCCGAGTTCGGCCCGACGCAGCCGCTCAAGGGCGCGCGCGTGGCCGGGTCGCTCCACATGACGATCCAGACCGCCGTGCTCATTGAGACGCTCAAAGCGCTCGGTGGCGACATCCGCTGGTGCTCGTGCAACATCTTTTCGACGCAGGACCACGCGGCTGCTGCGATCGCCCGTGACAACTCGGCTGCGGTCTTTGCGTGGAAGGGCGAGACGCTGGAAGAGTACTGGGAGTGCACGCTGAACGCCATCACGTGGCCCACCGACGACGGCAAAGGCGACGGACCGGACATTATCGTGGACGACGGTGGCGACATGACGCTGCTCATCCACGAAGGGTTCAAAGCCGAGAAAGCGTTCGCGGCGACGGGCGCGATCCCCGACCCCGAGTCGACCGACAATGCCGAGTTCAAGTGTGTGCTCAGCATCATTCGCCGGACGCTCAAGACCGACCCGCTCAAGTGGACGAAGATTGCGCAACGGTGCAAGGGCGTGTCAGAAGAGACAACGACGGGCGTCCACCGGCTCTACCAGATGGAAAAAAATGGAACGCTCTTGTTCCCAGCAATCAACGTGAACGACTCGGTGACCAAGTCGAAGTTTGACAACCTCTACGGCTGCCGCCACTCGCTCCCAGACGGCATCATGCGCGCGACCGACGTCATGCTCGCCGGCAAGCGGGTTGTGATCTGTGGCTTTGGCGACGTGGGCAAAGGCTCGGCCCAGGCCATGAAAGCCGCCGGCGCTGTCGTGTTTGTGACGGAAGTCGACCCGATCTGTGCGCTCCAAGCGTGCATGGAAGGCTTCCAAGTCGTCCGCCTCGACTCGGTCGTGGCGAAAGCCGACATTTTCATCACGACGACCGGGAACAAGGACATTATCATGACGAAAGACATGGCGAAGATGAAGAACAATGCGATTGTCGGCAACATTGGCCACTTTGACAACGAAATCGACATGGCCGGCCTCATGAAAGCTGCGACACGCCAGAACATTAAGCCACAAGTCGACCGGTTTATTTTCGAAGACGGTCACGCAGTGATTGTGCTCGCAGAAGGGCGGCTGTTGAACCTCGGGTGTGCGACGGGCCACCCGTCGTTTGTCATGTCGAACTCGTTCACGAACCAGACGCTCGCGCAGATTGAGCTCTGGACTGAGAAAGACAGCGGCAAGTACGCGTCGGGCAAAGTGTACGTGCTCCCGAAGCACTTGGACGAGAAGGTCGCGCGGCTCCACCTCGCGAACCTCGGGGCCGAGCTCACCGTGCTCTCGGACGAGCAGGCCGAGTACATTGGCGTGTCGCCCCAAGGTCCGTACAAGCCCGAGACGTACCGCTACTAAGCGGGGACAAGTGGGGCCACCCAAGGCGCTCTGTCGCGTTATGCTTTTTGACAGGTGTCGCCACAGTACCGTCGGTGCGGCTATAGAAACCACTACCACCCACTCCTCCAACCTTCTTGTGAGGTTGGACGTGAACCATCATAATACACGTGCCGTTTAGACTCGTGCTGAGGAAGCTGCTACAGTGCCCCTCACCACAGTCGCCATCAAATCTCGTTCGTTGTCTTGGATTCGCATGTGCGCAGAAGGCTGTGCATTGTAACTGGTGGATCACTGTACTTTTTGCTCTCACCTGAGTCATTCAGGACGAAGCAAGTTGAAGTCTCCTGGAGATGCATGGAAGCTAATTGGCTGATTAAATGCAGCTATGTGGGCATGTGGTCTCGCTCAACTGAAGCTGGTTCGCTAGATGACGAGAACCACAATGAGCGCCGCCGCTAGCAGCACGATGACCACGTAGTACACGCAGAGCTGCCACGAAGAGCACGTAACGAGCAGCTCCCACGTCACCAGCCTTCCTTCCTTCCTTCCAACTGGGCATCAACCAACCACATTGAGTCGCACTAGCAGCAATCAACGCACATGCTGGTGGTGCTTGACCACTTTCTTGGCAGCCTGCGTCTGCTGCTGCACATCTGCGTCCGCGTCCGTGACGCTCACCGCAATGTGGTCGATGAGCACGTTCTGCTGCACCACCTCATCGTTCACAGCGATCGCTTGGTTCTTGAGACGCCGCACGCCCGTGTGCAGCGCGTCCAGCTGCTCGTCTTGGTCCTTGGCCGCCTGCGCTATCCGCTCCTGGACACGCGGCGTCGACGCGTCTTCAAAGTCGCTGCTGTGCTCGTCCATCTCGTCGCTCTCTTCTTCTTCGCTCTGCGCTTCACTCTCACTATGTACTCAGCTCAAGCTCCACATCCGACCTGTGCCCAAACGAGAACAACGCTCCTCGTCGCAAGCCCAAGAGCGTGAGACCAGAATACGCGCCTCTCTTATCGGCTCAAATCGATTCATCAACTGTGCGAACTCTCTAACAGACTATAACTTCCAGTAAGTACCCAAAATTGAAGTCCCAACCTCTATGCTATCGATCTATTACGAATCTACACAGCTCAGTTGCCAGCGTCACCAGGCGAGTTCATGTACTTCTTGAGCGGTGCGATCGGGAGCGCAGGTGCGAGGCTCGCGCCGTCCTCAAGCGTCGAGTTCCGTGCGACTTTGACCTTGTGGAAGAGATTCCGCGGCCGCGGCACGAGCACGAGTGCACTCACTTTGCCTTTAAAGAGCCGGAGCGACCGCAGCGACTGGCGGCTGAGGCTGTCCCAGACTCGCACGCAGCCGCTCTCGTCACCCGTGACGAGGAAACCACCGCAGCTGCTCACTTGCATGGTCGTCACAGCCGCTTCGTGGCCCTCGAACGCGTCTGGGAGCAGCGCATCCACACCCCACGGTGTCGCATTACTACTCGTGCTTGTACTGGCGCTGAGTATGCGCGCAGTGGCAGCCGTGACAGCGCTCGCAGCAGCGTTCAAGTCGAGCGCGTACACGTTGCCGTTGCCGCAGCCCATAAAGAGCCGGTGTTCGAGCGCGTCAGCTGCGCACACATTCACAAACGACGGACACGTGACGCTGTAGAGGCACTGCGGTGACGCGAGGCTCCAAATTTTGCACGTCCGATCGAGTGATGACGTATACACGCGACCATTCACACCGCCGAGTCCGACGTGGAGGCTGGTGACGGGGAGCACGTGGTCGGTCCACGAGACCACTGGCGTAATCCCTTGCTGGAAACTCGCAGTCACGTCCGGCTCGTCGAGGATGTCGACGAGGCGCCACACGTGCACGACTGCGTCATCTCCAGCTGTGATTACGTGCGAGTCGTCGGACGTGAGCGCGATCGCAGCGACGCTCTTGTAGTGCGCGTCCCAGACCATGACGAGGTCGCCAGTCTTGACGTCCCACACGTACACTTTCCCCGACTGCGCGCCTGCAAAGAAAAAGTTGCCGCACGACGTCACGGCCGTCGGGCCCATGCGCTCTGCAGTGTGGCACTTGAACACGGGCATGTCCTTCGCCCAGCCCCAGAGGTGGGCTGCGAGTTTCCCGTCCTGCACTGCGATGAGGTGGTCCGTGCGTGGCAGCACCTGCACGCCGAAGCGCGCCGTACGGCAGTTCTTAAAGCAGTAGAGCTGGCCGCCGGTGGCGGCGTCTGCGACAAAGAGCTCGTTCTCCTGGCTCGAGCCGAGCAGCAGCACGTGGTCTGCGAGCGCTGCCATTGTTGGTTGGCTGAGTGATTGATGGTTGGTGAAAAATGTCAAATGTCGAATAGTGAATGCCACGACAACCAACACTTTTGCGACATAGTCAACTCAAGTCATTTTGGGCAATCGACGGATAAAAACCATGGGCGAGAAGCGCAAGGGCAGCTGGAAAGGCGGCGACGACCGCGACGGCGCCGTACGTCTTCATGCTCTGGGTAGCGCAGTTGGTGCGTGCGTGCGTGTGTGTAGCTTGCGTGACTGACGCTCGCTTGTTCTACAGAAACGCTACAAGGGAGCGCTGGCCCAGGCCGCCGCCGCGAAGGGCTCTGGCGGCGTGCTCGTCACGTGTGACAAGACGAAAGAGCGCCAGAGCGTGCGGGACGCACTCGACGTGCTCAACGTTGCGGCGGACAAGTTCTTCCCCGACACTGCAATGGCGCAGCTCGCAAATGACGCCGACGCGGACGCGGACAGTAGTGCTCTTAAGGCGGACGCGGCCGACACGGTCCAGAAGAAGCTCCAGGACGAGATCAACGCGCTGCGTGCGGACGCCAAGAAGCGCAAAACAGGCCGCTTTACAGCGCTCGATACGGTACGTTACGTTTCGTATCGCCCTGCCAGGTCGGCTCTGGTCTCACGTGAAAGTCGGTCGGTCGGTCGGTCGGATGTCGGATGCGACAGGGCGTGAAAGGCGTGATTTTGATCCAGATCCTCGACCCTGAAATCTCCGCCCGCGCGCTCGTGCTCCAGCTCTTTGCGGACGTAGCGGCGACAAGGGAGTTTGCGTCCCGTTTCATCAGTCGCCTCATTCCGCTCGAGCGGATTGGACACTCGGCAAAGGACGACATCCTCGAACTCGCACGGCCGATGATTGCGGCGCAGCTTGCAGCTCACCAAGCGAGCTACAGCGACGCGAACCAAGCGCCACCACTTGAGGTTTGTATGCGCGGATTTAGTGTGGGATTACGTAATAGTGTTGGCGTTATCGCGGGGAGGAGGACTCATAGTGACTGGCTACCTACCTACAGTACGCGGTGGAGATCAAGCGCCGGAATTGCACGCACCTCAAGTCCATGGACGTGATCAACGACCTCGCAGCGGCCATGGGCCCGGCGCAGAAAGTGAACCTCACGGAGCCGAAAGTCGTGATTTTGGTCGAAGTCTTCCGGGTGCGTTTGGTATTACAGAGTGAGGATGATGACGAGAAGGGTAGTTCATCTCATTCTGTACGCTGGATTGGACGGTAGAACACGTGCGGCGTGAGTGTCGTGACGCACTTTCACGAGTACAAGAAGTTCAACGTGCGCTCGGTCTTGGACCCGCCGGTGAAGGGCGAGAAGCCGCCGCCGTCGAAGAAGGCGGACGCGAAGGACGCGAAGGACGAGAGCGAGGCGGGCGGTGACCAGGCAGACGGGACCAACAGCGGTGCGCAGGAGAAGGACGACGCGGAATAGAGCGACAAGTTGCAGCTTCCAGGCTCTCGCTTACTCGCTCGTTGTAGGTTGGGACTCTGAAGCTATTGGACTCTTAAACACCAGTTGCAGCTTCAACCACAGTCACCATTACAACACATACAGTAACGCAACACTGGCTTGTTACGTTCTGTTATCGCTATCTGGGGGAAGTGGAGAAGACGTGGATGCCATGGATCAGCGTCGCTTGCGAATCATTTGGGTCATAAAATGTAGATAAGGTTGTTTAGCTGGTCATCACGTCCACGATCCACGCCTTCTCCTCCCTCCATCTGCTGTCCTCCATACTCAACAATCCACATACAAACCACCTCACAACAACAGCAACATACACCTCCAGCCAGCCAGCCAGTCCGTCAGCCAGCTCTCTCGATCGCCACTGATTGAATCCGTCGCCAGTGCCGAGCGTCTCGAATGCAAAGAGCGTCGGTCGGGTCGAGTCCGAGGGATGGATCAGATCGAAGGTTCTCAGTCTCATGATCGGTCGGAAAATGTAGATAAGGATGTTTGGATGATCATCACGTCCACCCTCGGATGACTCGACGCTCGGGACGCTCGGGACACTCGCTGAAGCTGACCTGCTGTTGACGACTCTTCAGAGAGCCGGCTCGCTGATTGGCCGATTGGCTGGCTGACTGGCGGAAGGAGGCGACGATGATGACGACAACACGCTGGCTTTGTGTGCAGAACGCTCGAGCTTTGTTGGATTGCGACTCGTAGAGCCCGCGAGCGAACTCAGCAGAGGCGCCGCCCAGCTGGAGCGTTTTGTTCCCAAGAAACCGGAACGGTCCCGGTCGACGACCGCCCGCTGGCCGAGAACGCGATCCTTCACCACAACGCCGACCCGACTCGGACTACGAATGGGCCGGCTGCACCGTCCGTACTGTGCTAAGAGAGCATCGCTTACTCGTCCTACGCACACGAAACGCCATCCAAGCGACAGTTAGAGCGCTGGACGGCAGTGACAGAGGCACAAGAGCCACCAGACGCACCTTCTTGGACTTGTTCTCGTGCTTCTTGTTGAACTTCTTGGCGAAGCGCTGGTTGCGCAGGAACTTGGGGTCCAGCTGCTCATTTGTGGTTTGAAACAGAGCGAGTGAGTGGCCAAGGTGGTCGGTCATGAGAGCGCCAGACGAGCGCCGCAAGACAGCCAGCCACGTACGCCACGCGTCGAGTGGTAACGGTGGTTCTTCGGCTTCTTGATGCCGTTCTTGTGGGCCTTGACCGTGTTGTTGCGGGCGGTGTGGTTTTTCTGCTTGACCATGGTGACGTCGGCTGGTTTTCTTGTGGGGAAGTTCGGGCGAAGGAAGCGGCGGCAGTGGCGCTCGCAAGTCACTCGACTCCATCGCCTCACGGGCACCAGTCAAAGAGACGTCCCGAAAAACGCGTCGAGCTGTCCCGAGTAGTAGTATTTTTAGATATCGTCCCGAACAGTGGCTTTCGGGATAACAGACGCTTTCCTAGCAATACCATGATATTCACACGTCGGTCGATCTGAGGGACGGTTTCTCAGAGAGTGAGATCCCGAGCCAAAAAGGCTCCCCCCTCTCTTCCCACGCACACACACACACACACACCAGCAGCTACAGTAGGAGCACCAAGCAAGCAATGGATCCGTTCGGCGACAGCGACAGCGGCGACCTCAGCTCCTTTCAGGCGCCCGTGGACCCCGCCGCGTACGCGAATGAGTGCGTCTCTCTCTTCTCCCACGTTGTGTGGTGACGGAGCAGCTTGAAGCTGGAGAAGCGAGCACCTCATTCTGACCAC
>JAASGD010000345.1:0-25341 GCA_023334115.1 Globisporangium megalacanthum
CCGTCTCCCATATGCGTCGAACTCGAAGTTGTTCGTCTTGTACACACGCGAGTAAGTGCGGACAATCCAATTTTCGAACGCGCTCCTGGGCGGCGCGACGGTGTGTTTGTTCGTGTCGTCCTGGATTTCGTGATAGTGTCATCGGCGTGTGAGCGTCGATCGGATGCCAGGCGTCAGTACTCTCAGTTGTCGTTTCCAGCGACGCTAACAAGGCCGCTTAGTGATAATCTACAGTACAGTACTTGTACGTGTAGTATTCCTTGATTTGGATTGGCTGTTTGGGCAGGTCATCTTCAACTTTGAATTTATAACAAAGTATTTATGGAAGTTGTGCCGCTGACGCATTTATATATCAGGTCCGTTGCAGTTTCAGCTGAGGGAACGGTCTCACACCGCGCGCAGAGCTCGTCTCGGACCACAACATCACCCAAGAGTCCTCCAAGCGCTTGAGAACATGCCGTCCACGTCGCCTTACGCCAACCCAGACGACTCCGTGTCAGACTCGGCGTCGGCATCAAAGCAGCGTGAGCTCGAACTCCAGAGTGATGGCCGTCCAGTGCTGCTACGCCGCATGTTGCTCAACCGGAGCCTGGCCGTTGCCCTCGTAGTCGTCGCCGAGTTGCTCGCAATCGCCTGGATCATCGCCGTGCCGTTCATCGTCGGCGCTGACACGCTCCACTCCAAGTACACATTCACGCCGCGGTCGATGACTTCTTACACCGTGTGGCGGATTGCCGCAGGAGTGGTCGTGCTGTTGGTGGTCGTAAGTGTGTGCTGCACATTCGCAGCCGAATGGCTCGCGTTCATAACCAACGAGTCGAAGGCATCGCGGACTCTGACCGCTTCCACCTGCGTCGTCTACGCCATCCTGCTCCTCGTCGGCAACCTCCTTAGCGCGAGCGAGACCACTGCGAGAAACCATTACGAGAGCACGTTCGCGGTCAAGTTCAACGACTTCTATTGCGACACCCGCACGCTGCTCGTGTGCCTCGAGGGCACCCGCGACGATATTCTCGTGCTCGCGCGCGGGAACGCTACGACAGTGCAGGCGACAGAGAACTCGATGGACGTTGCGCTTTCGATCTGGAGTCTTTGCCAGAAGCTGATCCTGAGAAACATGGCGAAGGCAGATGAACAATTGATTGCCAAGATGAAGCGATTGGCGCGGATGAGTGTCGAGAAGCCGATCTCAACCAAGCCACTGGACGAATTCCTGGATGATTGCGGCAGCTCGCGCGACGTGGACTTGTGGTGCAGTGCCACGAACCGCGTCCCGGCGTCAGTGACCGAACTTCCGCAGAACGAGGGTGGGCCGAAAAACCCGCTCGCGCTTCCGTCTCCGTACGCGTCGAACCCGAAGATGTTCGCCTCGTACACACGCGAGTGGGTGCGGACGATCCAGTTTTCGAACGCGTTCCTGGGCGGCGCGACGGCGTGTTTGTTCCTGTCGTCCTGGGTTTCGTGGTAGTGTCATCGGCGTGCGAGCGAATTTGTGCGTCGATCGAATGCCAGGCATCAGTACTGCCAGTTGCCATCGCCAGCGACGCTGACTCAAGGCCGCTTAGCGATGATCTACTGTACACTAGGGTGTTGCTCACTTGGTGCACTACACACCACTTCATCACATCGAGATAGTCACACCACGTTTGCTTCTTGGTGCTTGTTGGGTCACTTTTGAGCAATGCTTCACCTAAAGCAGCCCATGAAGCTTCAGGTGCGCGTTGTGTGGATGGCTGGAATGGTCTCCATTGGCTGTTACAGTACTTCACAGCCGTTTTCATCCTCGAGATTCTCAATCAGTTTTCGCCAATCAAACGCTTTTATCGAAGTAGTTCTGAGTATTTGCACTGACATTTCTGAGTCCAGTTTTGCGCGAGCTGAACTGTGGGTTCACTTTTCCACGCAATGTGAGCTCCCCAGCTCAGATCCGTACCGCACGAACCAACCGCACGTCGAATGACGGACACGGCTGCAACGTGGAGCGCTGCAAGCGCCTGCTGCAGCTCGCAGAACTGTGCGCTGGTGCTCTCCGACGGTCATTGGAGCCTCCGTGACGCCATGCCGCACGCGATATCGACGCCATTGGAGCGCAAGCCTTTCCTGTCCACTTCCAAGAACTCCACAGCAGAAGCAGAAGCAGAGCAGCGCATGCGATCAGCTGCGAGGGTCAAGAAGGACGGCGCGAATTGCGCTCCGTGCGCCTCGACCGTGCAACAGTACGAGAAGTTCGGGCTGCTCGGGTCCGGTGGCGCTGCGGTCGTCTACCTCGTCCGCCATCGGGACACGGAGGAGCTGTTCGCTATGAAGGTGCAGCGGACGTCAGAGGAAACGCGACAGGTACGTTGTTTGTATAGCTGCTCTGGACGCAGTTGTCGTTAACCAGCAGCTGACGACGGTACTTGCGTGGCTGGGGCTCTCGTACAGGCGGAGCGAGCAGCGAAGGAGCTTCAGATCTTGCAAGCGCTTCGCCACCCATTTGTCGCTCAGCTCCGTGACGCCTTCCAGGTACCGTACGGCGCCAGCTAGCACGCTGAAATGCACTGCTGGAGGCTCTGCGAGACCTGATTCGCGTCCGTTGATTGGTCCGTTGTTGCATGACGCAGGACGGCGCGAACCTCTGCCTCGTGCTCGAGTTCTGTGAAGGCCGGACGCTTCGGGACGTCCAGGACTTTTGCGGCGGTCGGTTCACGGAGCCAGAAGCCAAGTTCTACGCTGCAGAAGTGCTCGCAGCGCTTGAGTTTGTGCACGCAATGGGCTTTGTCTACCGCGACCTCAAGCCCCAGAACGTGCTCGTCCAGCGGGACGGCCACATCCGCCTGGCAGACTTTGGCGTCGCACAGTGTGGGGACGCGGGTCGGGACACGGATGACACACAACAACAGCCACAGCACTGCCAGCGGGACGCGAACGACCGGATCCGGCTGCGCTCGAACTCGTTCGTTGGGACGGCCGAGTACATGTCGCCCGAGATGATCCTGCAGCAACCGCAGAGCTCCGACATGGACTGGTGGGCGTTTGGGTGCTTGCTGTACGAAGTGCTCTACGGCGTCGGGCCGTTCCAGTCGACCAGTGAGGCTGCGATTGACCCGGCGTCCCAGTTCCGAGCGATCCTCGAGTGTCGTCTCGTGTTCCCAGCGACGCCGAAAGTGAGCACCGAGTGCAAGGATCTCGTACGGGCTCTGCTCACAAAGGACCCAACGGCTCGCCTCGGACACTGTCGTGGCGCTCGTGACGTCAAGCGCCATCCGTTCTTTCGTGGAGTGCAGTGGGCGTTGCTCGGGCACCGAGTTCCTCCCGTCACAGTGGCGACTCCAGCGGTGGCAGGGCACAGCCTAGACTCGCCGCTCTGCTTGCGAATCGTGGGAAGCGAGGTGGTCGGCGACTTGGCTGCGATCGAAGCGCGCACGCTGGGCGAGTTTGCGTCTGGAGAATGGACTGGTCGACGACTTGACCCGTGCTGTGACGACGAGCTTGAGGCTCGCTCGCCTCAAACGCTGTCCGCGTATTCCACTGGCGACGACACGTGCGACGAAGAGTTCGACCCGGTTGTGCTCACGCCAGACTCGCCGCTCGCAACAACGACAGAGACACGGAGACAGCGGACAGGCGTCAACGTGTATGAGACTCTCTACCAGCGCTGTGACCGATTCGACAGACACTTGCCTCGCACAACTTTGTCGCTCTTTGAAACGATTCGGAATCGGCGACCTGGAGGTCGGCACGCGTCACCACGAAAGCTCGCTGTCGCACAAAGCGTCGCGATTCCTCGGTCGACTGGAGATCATCCCTCCGTACCGTCGAGTCGGACTGGATCTGGAGTGTTGGCGCGGAGTGCGTGGACCAAGTTTGTCTTTAGAGCCGCGTCAGCACGCGTGTAAGTGTGAATCTGCAGAGTATCGTGGCGAGCACAGTGTTGCGTACGGTCGGACGACAGCGTGGGAGTTTTGTTAAAGTGTGTCCTACATCAGGTCGTCTTCTGTGGCCTTGCACTTGCTGGCGAAGGCCGACGTTGGTGGGAACGGCACCATCTCGAGGTCCACTGCAGTCGAGCTGAAGATGTCGGACGAAGCACGCAGTGTAGAGACCGTGTCGCCCACTCGCGTCTCGGATCTGCCGCCTCGAACGTCAAAGTGGATCTCGAACGCCAGGTTGGCGGTGCCAACTACGTTGTGCGGTTGCGTCGTCATGAGCGCACGCACAGTTGAGGTGGACAAGATAGCAGCGCTCCAGATGCGCACGTGCATCAGACTGCCAGTGAACGACGAGGCTGTGGAGCGCGTAAGGCTGCTGCCAATCGAGAGCACGGGCGCTGGACTAGCCGACACGTCACGGTGGTGGCCGTGGAAGCTTAGCCGTTGCTTCAGCTCGCCGTCCACGAAGAGCGAGAGCACGAGCTCGCTACCCACGCTAGAGGCGTCGGATGCGATCGTCACGGCAATGTGGTGCCACGCACAGTCCGCCAATGAAGCTTCAGCGAACACGAACAGCACAGAGACGGTGCGCACTTGGAGCATCCACGCGCCGGTACCGTACGGCTCGTGGCTTGAGCTTTGACTAGAAAGCTCGAGCGTGAACGCGTCTTGGAGATCGAGCAGCACCATGGTCGTGACTGCGGTGGTTTGTCGCTCAATGTGGATCCACGTCTCGACAGTCAGTGGCTGGGAGGCCAGAAGCCCGCGAGCGTCCACACGAAGCCTCGAGTCGCGGGTGAAGCGTAACGCAGAGGCGAACGTGACGCGGTCAGGGACAGATGACTCCATTCGATCCCTCAGTGGAGGAGACGGAGACAGGGTCAAGCTGTCGTGGGAGCTTGGACCAAGGTCAACCACCGCGTCTCCTTGTTCCGTTCGCGGTTGTGCGCTCTCACCCATGATCCACTCGAGTGTGCGTCGCCAACCACCGAGTGTCTGCTCCAGGAACGAGCTCACGAACGCTTGGGCACGGAACTTGAGCTGGAGGACATACATGACCCGCTTCAGCACTGGCTCTGCGCTCCCAGCCAGCTCGTAGTACCCCGCCGCCTTCTCTCTAGACTGCGCAGGCACGCCGAGTCCGTGCTCGTACATAAAGCCGATGCTGTACAACGCTTGGCCGTGCTTGCTGTGGCTGGCAGAGGCTGCGAGCTCGTACTGGACCACTGCAAGCACAAAGTCACCAGCGCGAAAGAGCAGGTCGCCGTACCGGACGTACGCGTCCGCACTGCCTTGCGATACGCCTCGGAGCACGAGCTCGCGGTAGAGCTGACTGGCGCTCGCAGTCTGCGTCGTGTCTCGGTACTGGCTTCGCTCAATGAGCCACGCTGCGTTGCTCTCTGCGATCTCGTACCCCATCTCAGCCGCGAGCAAGTACAGTTCCAGCGCGTGCTCTCGGTCGTTTGCGAAGAAGTAGCGTTCAGCAGCACGCTGGAGCAGCTCGCGCCCATCGTCTGAGTTCTCTGCGACCGTCTTGTATCGCTTGACGATGTCCTCACAAGTTATCGTTGCACCACTCGACCGCTTGGCGTTCCGAAAGCGCTCTTTCTCCGCCAGCCGCGCGAGTTCGAACTGCGCTTTGAGGTGCCCCACGTCAGCTGCCGCGTCGAAGTACTGTCGTGCGAGTCGCGGATTTGCCTTGAACAGGAGCACGCCAGTGTTGTAGACACCGTCAGCGTGGCCCGAGCGTGCTGAGAGCTTGAACAGCTGCATTGCACGCTCGTAGTCGACGCTCGTGCCTGCGAAGCCGTGCAAGTAGACAAGTCCGAGTCCGTTCGCGGCCTCGGCGCTGGTCGTATTCACGGTAGCGGAGTCGTTGAGAGCCTCCTGGTAGAGCCGGATTGCCTCTGTCACGTCTCGAGTGCCGCCGAGTCCGTACGCGAACACGTGGCCAAGCAACGCTTTCGCAGAGAAGCTCCCGAGTTTGGCCGCACGCTTGAGCTGCGCTGTAGCTTCGAGTACACGTTCGTGCTGCTCGTTCATTGGACTGACGGACAGCACGTCGCTGAAGAGCACGACACTCGCGGCTTTCTCCAGTAGCTGTGGATCAGACGCCCCGACCGCCCGGTTGCGCAAGTACTCGACGCGTTGGGCGTCGTCGTGTGGATGAATGGGTCGGTGGCGCTTGCTCGCGTTGTCACTCAAGCGAACTGGCGCGGGGGCAGAGAAGATCTGGACCGGACGGGTTTCGCTCTGGATCTCTACGACTCGATCCGCCGCGAACTTGTAGTGCTGCAACGCATTCTCGCACGACTTGGGGACGCCGTAGCCATAGAGCGAGCGGTAGCCGAGCGCCATGGACGCTGTGACAGAGCCGCTGCGAGCAGCAAAGTGATAGTAGAGCACGCTTGAAGCGGCTCGACTGCGTCTGTCGTTACTGAAGCTGCTGCTGCTTCGAGCAGCCAGCGCACCGAGAAAGAACTGCGCAGTTGGGTTGCCGAACCAGTCGGCGCTCGCGCGTAGCAGCGGCGTCGCGATCGAGGCGTTCGGAGCCAACGGGCCGTCGCCAAACAAGTGCACACGCGCGAGTTGGAGGAAGAGCTCGCTGCGCTCGTACGCTGGCAGCGCTTGGACGAATGGCACCGACGCGATCGTCTCGGGGTCAAGCTGCGTCCACGTACTGCTACTGATGGCGTCTTGGGATCTACAGCAGCATGGCGAATGAGTAGGGAACAGGAAAGCACCCAGCGTAGTGTCTTGCGTGCGAAGAACTCGTACCCTGCGAGATTCGTGAGTAGCTGCTGGAGAAGAAAGTAGTGGTGGTCTTGGTGGACGCGTAGTGCTGCCTTCGTAATACCGACGTTGCAAGCACTGAGGAATACAACCACACAGGCGAGCGGGAGCCAACGACAGGACGCGAACGGCATTGGCGACGGTGTTTTGAGTTGCCACGCCCGAGGCCGCGAAGCTCAAGCCGCACGAGAGACGCGTGGTCGCTGTCGGAATGAGGAGTGCTGAGTGAGGTGAAGGCCGAGAAAGGCCTGGCTGGCGCGACAAGCGCCCATGGCGACGACACTATGACGATGGGGATACGAGAGCCAGGAGCTCCAGCTGTGGCTCAAGCGAGAAGCGAAGACATGACCACGCTGAATACGTTGCCGGCTGGTGGCAAGTACTGTACAGTAGTGTGGAGACCTCCAAGTCACAGATGGCTACACCTTGTACACCACCTGCACAGCACCACATGGCCAAGGTCTCTCTCGCGCACTCTCTCTACATTCCGTCGCGTCCTCTCCCATCGCCCTCCCACACTCACACTCTCAACGCTTCTTGTCTTTCTCGCCCGACCGGTCAACACCACGGAGAGCTATCACTTCACTGGCGCCGAGCTCCAGTACCACCCACTCCTCTCTAACCACGCCTACCATGTTCCGAACCGAGCGGAGATCGCTCCTTGACGGGGCGGTTTCACGGCGTGAAGCCACCGCGCCCAGCTTACTCGACAGATTCCTCACGACGCTCGTCGAGGCGTTCGATTTTCAGATCCAGGAGATCGCGGACGACGTCGTAGCAGCCCGCCAGCCAACGAAGCCGCTTGATACGGAGTTGCGCCACACACTAACGCGGCCAGCACCGCGAGGCGGTGAACGACACGCGTACGTGGACATCTGCACACCCGACATCGTGTTGTCGCTGCCACCCTCGCCTTCGTCGCGACAGGATCCCACTGGCGAGCGCGCCATGGACTCAGCGTACTTCTTCCGCAAGCTGAATGCGAAGCTGACCGAGCTCGTTCTAAACGAGTCGATCGAGCAAGCAGCGAGCGAGAACGCAGTGGAGCTCGGCTGGCGCAAGCGAGCGTCGTTGGCAGGCGAACCGACGATCCGCACGTCGCTGTTGGACGACCTGCGGAGTCTGACACACCGTACGACGCGGCTCTCGGCCAATAGCCAGCGGCGTCGCGACGACGACGACGTGCACTTCCAGACCGACGACGAGTGCTCCAGCGGAAGCCACTACCAGATCATGGCGTGAAGCGCTGAGCCATCGACGAGAGTGCAGGTGAGGGAGTCCCCACTCAACCACTCGTAGTATATCCAAGCTCTCATCCTGCCCTCCTCTTCTCACTCTTCCCACCTACTGGCAGCTAGCGCTCAAGCTCGGTCTCGCCACCATCACTCTCCACTGCCTCGTAGTCATCGAAGCCCAGGACCTTGTCTGCGAAGCTCAGTGCCGTGTACTGCGCGTCCATAGACACGTGGCTGGCGCTGTCGTCGTCCGCGACAAGGAGCGCACTCAGACAGCTCCGGAGCTCGTCTGCGCTCATCGCTTCGCCAGAATACAACAACCGCTTCTCGAGCACGTCCCAGCGCACCGTCGGGTGTGCACCGAGCACGGCAAACGCGTGCTCGATCTGGGCTTTGCCAATGCCAAACACGGGCCGGTGGTTCACGTACAGCTTGATGAGGTCCTTGAGATTGATCGTGTGCACAGCCTGCGTCGTCTCGGTGAAGCGTGCGTACTTGACCTCGCTCACCATGTGCTGGATCTCGTCGCTTGTCGGGTAGAACCCGAGCGCGCGCATGACGTTCGGGATCTCCGTCAGTGGGATCGTCGCTGTGATCTCCCGGCTCGCAGTCGCGTTCTCGCCCTGGACGCGGAGCTGAGCGAGGTAGAAGTAGTCGACAATCTCATGGTAGAACGCACCGTCGCGACCGCCTTCGAGGAGGGCCAAGTACGGCGCCAAGTCGGCGTCCTCGTCACTGCGGCCGCTAGTCGCCTTGTTGTCGCTATCCCCGCCTCTCGCTTCGGCAGTGTCCAGCTGGTCCGTGTCGACCTCCCACATGTTGACAACCATGTCGCTGCCGCCTGCTGTGATGAGGAAGGCGCCGTCGAACGACACGTCAATGTTGCTGATCTCACCTGGGTGGGCGATGAGCCCCATGGTCTTGTGCGGGTTCCCGTCCAGTGGGAGCTTGAGCAGCCCCACGACCTTCTCGTGCGTACTGTAGGCGCAGTAGCGCTCTCCGGACGCTGTCGGACGCCGCAACGGGATCGGCACGAGGCGGTTGATGGGACCGCCGTACGAAGGACCGAGCGTCGTCTTGCGGCACGACTTGTTGCTCGCGTTCCACACTTTGATCTTGTACTCGTCCGTCGCGACGAGCAAGAGGTCTTCCTGGAGCGCTTTCGTCTCGGGATGCCAGCAGCACGCAGTCGGCGTCCCGCCCTGTTCGATTCGCACTGGCGACTGCGTGAGGACGATCCCATCCACGACGCTCGAGCGGGCGAGGCAGTACTCGACCAGTGTCTTGTCTTCGCTGACGCTCACAAGCAGCGGTGTCCCGTCGCTCGCGCGGGAGAACTCGAGCCCTGTGATTGGCCGCGAGTGCGCACGGCAGCGGCCAATGTACGTCCAGTCCGCGCCGTCGTCTCCGCTGCTCGCTGCGCGCCACATGCCCAAATACAAGTTCGCGTCGACAGCGACAAAGAGGCCCGAGTCGTGGCTCACGCGAATGTCTGTGACTGCGACTTTCGCGAACCGGAGCACGCCGGCCGCGAGGTCGTCGAGCTTCTGGGCGTGGAGGATCTTGATCGCGCCGCTCGTGAAGCCGACAAAGAGCTTCTTCCCGTCCGGTGCGAACACCAAGCACTGGGGCCGGAGCTTCTCAGGGTCGAACTTGCGCATCATCACGAGACGCTTCGAGCTGTAGTCCCAGAGCTGGAGCACGCCCGAGTACGAGCTGAGTGCGAGTTGTGTGTACAGTGGGTGAGCGGCGAGGCCGTGGATCGCATCGTGGATGCCTTGCATGAGGAGCGTCCCACGTCGCTTGTCCGGCTCGTACTCGGCAAAGAGCGCCGACGTCATGCCAACAATGAACGCAGACGCCGTGCCAACAACAAACTCGGGCACGTCGAACCGCTCGTCGGTGTCAGCGAGAGCCTGCGCTCTTCGTCCACCTAGCTGCTGCTGCTGAGGCTGCTGAAGGTCCCGGTTCGACTCGAGCGCGTCGTCAGGGGTCGACGCGAACGAGACCGACGTGACTGGGCCAGCGTTCATGTCTTCGAACCACGCAACGAGACGGAAGTCAAAGTCGTAGAAGCGCACGGCGCCGTCGCTGCTGCCAAGCACGAGGTAGCCGTCCATGTCCGCGAGGAAGCTGATCGCGACTTTCTTCTGGAGCTGCTCGCTCCCGCCAGTGAGCCGCACGATCTTGACAGCTTTCCGGTCCGGAAAACGACTCTGGTTGCTGCGTCCGCCGCCGCCAGTCGGATGCAGCAGCGTCGACGAGTTCAACTCGTCTTCGTCGTCGCCGTGCACGGCGTCCCAGAGCACGAGGTCGCCGTCCTCTGTGCCTGTGAGCGCTTGCTTCGAGTCCGGGACGAAGATCGACATGGTGAAGTCCCCGACCACTTGGCGGAAGTCGCGTTGCGACAGCGACGGCGAGTAGAAGAGCAGCCGCTGCTCCTGCCAGTTCCAAAAGATCACGCGCTGCTTGCCGTTTGTCACGATCTCCCGCACGTCGTACGTGTTGAAGCGCACGGCGTGCTGCACGTCCTCAGTCGCGACCACAGACGTGTACAGCGCCGTCGCAGTCGGGCCAGTGGTCGCTGCTGTCCACTCCCACACGGACAGTTCTTGGCGGAACCGCGGGTGCTGCGGCTTGGTTGTTCGCGGCTGTGTGAGCGTGTCTCCCGTCGTATCGACTGCGCTGAGCGTGACGAGGAAGAGCGCGTCGGGCGACATGTCGATCGCTCGGACACCCCACGCGTGCGGCCGGAACAGCGTCTTGATCGGACTCCCGGTCGCTGCGTCCCAGACGACGATCACCGACTCGTCGCCGGTATCCGCCGTCACGATCCAGCGCTTGTCTTCGCTCACGACGCAGCAGGTGATTGGGTGGCAGTGGCCCTGGAGCAGCGTCTGCTGCCGCTTCGCGTAGTCGTAGATCACGCCCGAGTGCGCTGACGTGTAGAAGAGCGCGCGACGTCGGTCGGTCGAGAGGTTGTGCACACCATTCACGAGGTCTTTGTTGAACCCGAAGGTCCACGCGAGTCGCAGAGCGTTCGGGTTCGTCGCCGCTGGACGTACTGGCGGCGGTGCTCCCGCTTCTGTGGGTGGGTCCTGGAGCGATTCAGCCGCCTGTGTCGACGGATCGGCCATTCAAGAAGCGCTGAGTGTGCGTGTGTGTATGAGGATCAGTTTGATCAATGCAAAGTGGTGGTTACACGAGTCTAACTAGTCCAGTCCAGTGCCGGAGCCTCTCCTTACCCGACTGACTTAGAACTGGAGGCTCTGTCGCCTCTCAGAGAGCGACGACTGCGTGCGGCGACAAACGTTCTCCCACTTGCGACGCCGTGCGAGCATCGTCGGTGTACTATCCGGGTACCACGGCCCAGCGAACGTGGTCGCGTACAGCCACCCGTCACGGTCGCCAGTGCCGACGTAGAAGCTCCAGCCAGAGCTCTCAAAGCCGAACGGGACTTTCGCTGCGACTTTGTCAAAGGCGTCGGACGACGTCGTGCCGTCCTCGGAGCTCCAGCGGCGCCGGTGTGCGACAAGAACGCTCGCGTTGGAGCTATAGCCGGAGCCGAGGCTCCAGTACTCGTTCTCATACACTTCGAGCCGCACGTCGGACGCCGCGTCGAGCGGTACGACGGTGATACGAAGGAAGAGAGTGCTGGGAGGGGCCGACACGCTCGCGAGGGCCGTAGGAACCGTGAGCGTGTAGCTATCCGAGAGTGGGGCTTTCAACAGCGGTGGTGCGGGCAGAGAGGGTAGCGGCAGCGGCTGGACCTTCGCTTCGCGTCCTTGGCGGTCACCATTGGCCGGTGTAGCGTGGAGAAAGGATCGGAGCGGGAGCCGGAGCGACCCAAGGAGGTCGTCCTGTGTGACGAGGTCGTGGTCCAAGAGTTCGACAGCGAGGACTTGCTGCTCTGGGTCGCGGAGCTTGAACTGGAAGTGCTCAGGCGGGTCCCAGACGGGATCGAGCGTCGAGGGGCGTACAGAGCTGCGCGCGCTCTGTCCGTCGTCCAGCTGGAAGCGCACGAACGGGTCGCTTGTGCCGCTGCAGTCACCGACTGGCAGGCCGCGGGCGTGCGTGAGCGTGACTGTGAGAATGTGTGTGAACGACGCGGAGGGGTCCATGAGTGTGTGTGTGTATGTATGAGGGAAGCGCGGCAACTTGCGCACTGAGGGAAGAAGCGAAGGTGCCTCCTCTTGTGCTGCTTGGAGGCGAGCGAAGAGCTCTATTGACTACCAACCACTTGGTAGTCATCCACTTCAAGCTTCGTCTCAGGTCTCCTGGCTTTCTTATCCAGATATGTTTCGACCTCGTTCAGATCTAAAAGCGGTCGAAACCAAATTGGCGGCTCCGAGTCCGTCAAGAGCCTGGGAAACCTGCTCTACTACAAGGTTATATACTGTATACTACAGCGTCGGTCGAGCTAAAACATGACAGACCCCTGCTTCCCCGCGTCTTGGAGCACGGGCGTACAGTGATTCTCCCACAAGCGGCGGCGCACAAAGCTCATGCGGCCTTTCGTCGCGGTCCACGGGCCGCTGAACGACGGCGCGTAGACCCATCCGTGCGCATCGCCTCGCTGTGCGCTGTACTCCCACCCGCCGCCTTCCAAATGCGGCGGCACGGCCGGCGCGACTGCGTTAAAGTGCGCAGACGAGCGCGTGTCGTCGTCCGAGCTCCACTGCTGCCGGTCCGCCGCGTCACACGCGAGCCAGCCTTTCCCAATCGACCACGTCTCGTTCTCCCACAGCGAGAGCGTCTGCGCGCCATCGTCGGTCGTTTTCAAGCACAGTTCGAGCTCGATCGTGCTGCGCACGTCTTGTTTCGCAAACTCGTCGGGGACGTCGAGCGAAAAGACTTCAATAAACGACTGGTTCGTGAGGTGCGCGAACCGCGACAGCGGCACGACGAGTGCGCCAAGGAGGTCGTCGCGGTTCAGCGCGTCGTAGTCAAAGACCTTGACGCCGAGGATCGCGTGGTTCACGTCATCGACGTCGAAACGATACTGCTCGGGTGGTCTCCACACGGGGTTGAGCTCATTTTTGACGCATTCGGTCTTGCGCTCCTGGCTGCCGACTGTGACGGTTACGTACGGGTCGCTCTTTGCGCCACGGAAGCTAAAGTCGCTGGCTGCGAGGTCGGTCGCACGCCGCACCGACACGAAGAGCACGGGCATGTCTGGCGGGTGGGTGGGTGGGTGAGCGCTGGTCGCACGAGCACTGGTGCTGCGCTCGAAAGGAAACAACTTGAAAGTGAGGTGCCGAGTTGATCAAACTCATTTTTTGGGACTGATACGGAACGTGTGAGTTAGTGACTGAAAAGAACAACGACACTTGAGAATGTGCCACATGACAGCGACAAGAAGGTGTGACATGTGTGAGACACTCGACGAGGCCAGTAAATCCAGGGAGCTCGAGCTAAAATCAGAACATGGGTACGGAATATTTGTCGAGGCTAAAAAATGGAGAAATAACGAATTAACTCAAGACGGAAAAATGGTGGTATTCAATTTGGCAGCTGCAGTTGATATTTTTTATTTGTTCGGTCTTTGAAATGGTCGGCTCGACCAATCACAAGCAGAGCAGTTGAGTCCCCCAAAAGGTGTCTTGCAGCAAAATCACTTTTATTTGCCGATCCCGCGACTTTGACTGCAAAATAAAAATTCTGCTTTCAGCACGCATTTCTGCAGCAGCTCACGAAAAAAAGCGTTAGCCAATCAGAAGGCTTCAAACTGTTTTTGACTTGCTGCACGCAAAAAAATCGACTTGCTGCTGCCAAATTGAATACCACTAATATACAAAATCGTTTTTATATTTTTGGCGTCGAAGTTTCGACGGAACATGCATAATCTCGACTTTGTACTGCAATAGATGTTTCGTGAACAAATCATTTCCAGCAGGTTCATCTCTTCGGCAGGTTCGTACCTAGCCTGAAACATTCAAGGATCAAGTTGTTTGCTGAATTCTGGACACAACTTGAGAAACGCACTCACAATTCCATAGATATCTGCAGGCTCCCAATGCAAAACGAATCTGAATTGTAAACTGCACAGGACCACGAGTCAGTCAGTGCACGACTTGAGCGTCACCTCGGTCACTGAATCGTTCGCTGCCTTGCTCGTCTCCACAAGACACTTGGACACGCCATGTCGGATTCGGGCGACCTCGTGACCGCTGTGACATGGCTTGCGGTCGGCCTCGGCATCGCGCTCGTCGTTGCGCTCGGCACGATGTTCTACTGCTGCTGCAATCGCGACGACGGTGACGACGGGCCGCCCGGCTCACTGCTCGACGGACTCTTGCGCCGCGACCAGCTCGAGAATACGCTGCTTGAAAACGGCGGCGAAGACCCGGACGGCTGGCAGTGCGTCGTGTGCGCGTACTCGAACGGCGCTGGGCGCAGTGCGTGCATTATGTGCGGCACGAGCGCCGGGTTCCTCATGTCCGCTCGCCGCCTCACGCGACTCCAGAGCTCCGGGACGCTACTCGGCGGGGACGAGCCCGCCGCGATTGAAGAAGACCAGCGTGCGCGACAGCGTGCGCTCTTTAAGCGTCGCATGAACTCGCTCTCGCTGCGCAAAGACCTGTCGCAGCGCCAGCGTGGCGCGATCCGGCGCCGGCTCTGGGAGCGCAAGCTCGACGCAGACGGCAAGTTCCACTGGGTGCGCCAGAACACCACGGACGTGGACGCAGTTCACGATACAGCGCTGCCAGAGAACAGCACGGTGCTGGTCACTGGCAGCGCTCGGTCGCAGCTCCCTGGTCCGCTCGAGAGCATTGCCGACTACCACAACCTGCGCTCGCAGGGCTTTGTGTGGCAGTACGACGACCTCGGCCGGCTCGTGTGGAAGAAGGCGGAGGACGGTGCGTGTGTGTCATTGTACCTCTTTGGTGACGGACAAGCGGTCTGTCTCACTGTACTACTGCATGCTTGCTGCGGAGCCAGTCGCGATCGACATGGAGTCGTTCAGTAAGGTGCAGGATGAGAAGCACCAGGGCGAGAAGGTTGACTTTGAGGTGCGACCTTCTGCTCCTGGCCTCTCTCTTTCTATACGAGACGTAGGAGTGCTCACAAAACTCCATCCACGTACAGGGCATCATGGCCATGGACTTCCGTGTCAAGAAGCAGTGGTTCCTCGTCCACCTCTCGCACATTGCGACGCCCGTGACGAAAGCCGTCTCGAAACTTGGTACGCTGACTCACTGACTCTCTCTCACTGACTCTCTCATTGATTAATTGATTAACTGACTGACTACTTCCTGACTCACTATGTCGCTTGCCAATTTCTCTCTCTGATTCGTCATCAATCAGCGGTGACGCGCGAGAACATTTTGGACGAGACGCTCGTGCGTCTCACAGCAGCGTCGCCCGAGTCGCTGCACACGTACCTCAAGATCACGTTCGCTGGCGAGCCAGGCATCGATGCCGGGGGTTTGCTCCGTGAGTGGTTCGGTCTCGTGTGCAAAGAGCTCTTTAGCGAGTCCATGGGACTCTTCGTAGCGACGAAAGGCGAAGACACGAGCTACTGGATCGACCCGCTCTCGGGCGAGAAGAACCCGCGGCACTTGCAGTACTTTCGGCTCGCCGGTGTCTTGGTCGGCAAAGCGCTCTTTGAAGGACTCGTGCTCGGCGTCCACTTGGCGCTTCCGTTGCTCAAGCACGTCTTGGGGATCCCTATCTCGTTCTCTGACCTCCAGTTCCTCGACGAAGACCTCCACCGCAACAGCACGTGGCTCAAGACGAACGCAAACGTCGAGAGCCTCTGTCTCACGTTCAGTATCCTGCTCGAGAACGGCACGGAAGTGGACTTGGTCGAGAACGGCCGCGACGTCGACGTCACGGACGCCAACAAGCACGAGTACTTGCGTCGCGTGCTCGAGTTCCGCATGCTTGAGAGCATCTCGGAGCAGCTCCAAGAGTTCTTGAGCGGTCTCTACGACGTCGTGCCCAAGGGGCTGCTCTCAGTGTTTGACTACCAAGAGCTCGAGCTCCTGCTCTGCGGCATCCCCACAATCGACATGGCCGACTGGAAAGCCAACACGCGCGTACGGTACCTCGCTGACGACGAAGGCCGCCGCCGATCGGACGTGCCGGAGGACGCGCAGGACGCGGTCGTCGCGTGGCTCTGGCTCGTCCTCGAGAGCTTCACGCCTGAAGAACGCGCACGGCTGCTGCAGTTCGCGACGGGCACGAGTCGCGTGCCAGTCGAAGGCTTCAAAGGCCTCATGAGCTCCAGTGGGATCATCCACCCGTTCACCGTCCAGCTTGTGGCGCGTGGCAATGACGCGTCCGGGCTCTTCCCGAAAGCCCACACGTGCTTCAACCGGCTCGAGCTCCCGCTCTACCGCACGATGGAGGAGATGGAGACGTACCTCACGATGGTGTCGCAGATGGAGATCGTTGGCTTTGGGCTTGAGTGAGGACGAGAGACACTCGGGCGGTGGTGGTGGGAGAGAGGGGCGAATGAATGCATACTCCACCTCGCACAACGTACTTAATGAAGAAAAGAAAGGGAAGTAGATGGTCTCTAGCTCTTGGGTGCATCGCTGGTCGCTCTCGTGGCTTTGAATGCGCGCACGTCGTCACGCACCATGTCGCGTTCGCGCTGCTGGATGCGCAAGTGGATGCCGCTCTGGGCGTCAGCGGCTGCCGGCTTTGCGCGCTGTGCTGCGCTCAGCAGGAACGCCGCTTTCTGTTTCTCCCAGTTGGCCACCGCCGCCGGTGCCTGCGTGTCTACTGCCGCGTTAGAAGGTGGTGGCGCCTGCTGTGTCAGCTGCTTGTCCGCCACGTCTTTCTCGAGTGCTTGGAGACGCGAGCGCACGTCTTGGATCATGCTCAAGAGCAGCAAGTCCTTCTGCTCACGCTCCACCTCTTCGCGCATCTCCTCGGCCACGTGCTGCAGTCGCAGCGCCTCGTCTTCGCGGTCCATGTCACGCTTCACTGAGCTCAAGAAGAGCGCGAGCAGCGTGCCTGGAAGGAACGCGACAGCCGCGTAGTAGAGCTTGCGCTTGGGCGACAGCAGCTGCCTGGCGCAGCAACCATGAGTAAGTGATGCGGTCGGCCATAGTAGCAGCCACACACACGTAGAGAGAGAGATCGACGCACTCCACGGCGCCCGGCGGTGCCTCCGCAAAGAGCTGCTTCCACATCGACATGGCGACCGAAGGTTAGAATTGCAAATTGATTGACAAAATAATCACTGGAGGAGGGCTCAGAATCAGATTGGTCGCTTGCTTGTTTCAGTACACGCTCTCGTTCCGATTAAAGGCAACCAACCACAGGAGTCCCTACTCGCTCAGACACATTGCTGCTGCTCTCTCTTGCCGTCTAGTGCGTCTTGTGCACGAGCTCGCGTGCGACCCACTGCTGCCCTGTGTTGCCAGTGTTGATGCACGAGAGCACGAGCGAGCGGATCTCGTCGGCGCGTCCGCGGTCCGGTGTGCGGAGCCAGATCTCAAACCGGTAGTTGTTGCCCGTCTCGTTCTTCTTGTCGCGCTTGTTCTGCTCGTTCGGGCATTCATTCCATAAAAATGAGACAGAGGGCGACAGTGACGACAACACACAGTCAGCACCACTGCAGAGAGTAATGATACCCTCGAATACAACGACCCCTCCCTTCCCTCTCTCTTCCTCTCAGTGAGGCGCCGCACCTTGTGGATCACGCGCACACCCGTGATCTCGTCCCCCGTATCGATCGTCTCGCCAATCGCGCCTAGCACTAGCTTGTCCCAATACTCGTCGAGCGCCTCGGGACCAATCTCTGCATACAAACCGCAGTATAAACGGCCGTGCCGCCTTCCTTTCAGTCCTGACCCCACGAACCGAACGAGGCTCCTTCGACCACACTACGTGACTGCACACAGGACGCACCTTGCCGGATGGACCACTCGCCGCCGCGTTTGTTCTCCGGGTCCTCCCACTCGGGGGTGATACCGTCTTTAAAGACTGCGAACGACTCGACCGTCCGGTCCGCAAACTTCTTCTTCGTGAACCCGTCAAAGAGCACTTGGCTACCAAGCGACAGGCGCAGGCTCGCGTCAGCACGAACAAGCCCAGTGCATGATACAGACTGACGCGAACAGAAAGCCATGGGGTGGGTGGGTCGACCCCCTCCACACATGCACATATCCCCGTAAATGCACGCACCTGGGCTTCGGAATGTTGTTCCAGTACGACCAGAACTCCTCGACCGTGCGGAAAGTGCAGAGCTTGAAGAGCTTGTCGGCGTACGCCATCCCTTTCCCGAGTTCGCGCTGCTCCCAGACGCTCCACGCGGTCTGGAGCGCGTGTTGCTGCGGCTCGTCCGATGCCATCCTCCTCTTGCGCTATTGGATATTGCGACCTTTTTCGTGACGAAAAGCGGATTTGTGCGGGAAATAAATCGGCTGGAGGAGACCAGTACTGAATCAATGCGATAAAGTGCGTCCGGATACCGTACTTAGCGATGTAAAGTTCGAGTTCATCCAGTGACAAACGACTCAAATGTAGCCATTTGCTATTGCTTCTGATGATGATCAGTGGTTCTTTGCCGAGATCGAGCGCGCGATCGTCGAGCGCAGCCCGCCCAGGTTCGCTCGCATGCGGGAGCGCGCTGAGAGCACTTCCTCACTCTGCTTTGTCGACACGCGCAGCCACGCGCTCAGTACGCTCTCGAGCCGCTTGAAGCCGTCGACATTCACGAGCTGGAGTCGCGCGGCTGCTGGCGCTTCGTCGAGTGGACGCACTGCCAGCAGACTACGCGCACTAGATGCAACCAGCAGCGACGTAGATGCTGACGCTGCGTCCTCAGCAGCTTTCGCAGTCGCGAGCTGTGACTCGGAGCTGCAGTGCGCGATCGACGCCGACGACAGACGCGTCTTCCTCGGGAAGCTGTTGTACTCGCACTCGCACGCGAGGCTCCACGAGCGCAGCAATGCGACGCCCTTCTCGAACTGGGCTGCGAGGATCTCATTCATCTTGACATTGTCGAGCACAAACTCGCTATGTGCAGGCACGGCAACAGCACCAGCCATCCGTTAGATCCAGGTAAGGATCGATCGAAGCGAACACAACCGAGCGAGCACGACACCCACTCACTCCATTGCGACGCTGATGCACCGCTCGAGGATCCGTGGGAGGAGGTACAGTCGTGATGGAGACGGGCCCTCGACAGCTCGCTTTCGGATCGGGTCCAGCAGCTGCAGCACCAAGAGCTCCATGTACTCTGCCTGCAGAGTCAGGGCAGGCGATAAGAGTGTGAGTGGTGACTCACGAGAGCGTTCATCAAGAGACGACGAGCCCTGAGCTGCCGTAGGAGACACACACACGTACGACGGATCCCCTCGACTTGGAGGCGTCTTTCGACAAGACGGGACGGCAGAGGCGACTAGCACTCTAACGGAACGAGCAGATCAGACCAGACCAACCCATCCCATCAGACGTTGGGAGCGGCAAAGCGCGGTCCACGACCGCACGCACCGTCTCGGTCGCTTCTAAGATCCACTCGGTCAGCTCTGCGAGCACACACTTGGCCTCGGCAAAGACCTCGTCGAACTCGAGCGAGATCTTCTTGACCTGCGGGATCCGCGTCGAACTCGGTCCCGCCCGCTGCTCCGCAGACGACGGCGTCCCGCTTCTCGCTGGCACTGCTCCGACAGCCGCTGGGGGCTTTGGACGCACATACACTGGCTCCTCGTCTGCGCCTTCGTTCAGCTCAATCAACCGCGACAGCTTCTCACACTCGACAGTCACGTTTATCACGACGTCGTGGAGCGCAATGAGTGCGAGGAACGCGTTCGTCGCTGGCCTCGCTGCTTGGGACGATGCGGCGGCAGCTCTACTGCTGCTCGTGCTGCTTCCACTGGCGCTAAGAGTCCCGACAGTGTCCGCCGCATCGCTCCATACGCTCTTCGTCTGTGCGATCCACGCGATCAACTTGCGCAAGGACGGCAGCACGATCGACAGCATCATCACGAACGGACAGAGCGGCGGGAGGGTCGTGACGGCCTCCTCATTGTCGTCCAGCTTGCTGCTCGAAGGCGTCGATTCGTCCCAGAGCTGCTCGAGACGAGCGAGGACCTTCGTGCCAACCTCAACGACACGCTGCTCCTGGAAGCTCTCGGTCGCTGGGAGCAGCGTGAGCTGGTGCAGCTCTCCATACAGCTGTGCGCACGCGCAGTAGAACGCTGTGACGTGCGGCCGGCGACGCTCAGAGCTGAACGCGTTCGTCACAAGCGGGTTCTCGAGCCCACGGGTACAGGACGCGCCACACGGCGTCTCGTCATCGTGGGCGCAGAGGTCGCAGACCGAGCCTTTGCGGCTCCGACTCGCTGCGCCACTCCGCTTCCCCCCTTTCTTCTTCGTCTTCGTACGCATCGCTTCTCGACCGACGCACCAGCTCCAGCTGGGCCACGCAAGCCTCGAACTACATACAAACTGTGTGTATAAATAAGCGGTCTACTCGTCCTGTGTCCAGCTACTCGAAACCAAAGCCAGTGATCTCCATTTGAATCACCTGTACACACACACCACAAGCCAAGCCACAGTCTCAGTCAACAGCTCCGCTTCCGACTGGGCATTTCCCACCCACCATCCACGAACGAACGCACCAGTGTGAGGAACGTCACGAGGTCCTCCTTCGACTCATACACGGGCAGGTCGATCCGGTTGAAGCACGTGTGCGCACGTGGACACATCCCAAGCGGCGGCGTCCCACGTGGCACGAGCTGCAAGCTGAACGGGTGCACGTATCCGCTCGCACTCGTGAGTGCTTTGAAGCCTTCGACTGGGACGCGAGCAGAGCCCGTGGCGAACTGGAGGAGACGCGCGCGCTCTTCGTCCGAGAACGCTTCGACTGCTTCCCAGAACCACATGACGACTTGGAACTCTTGTTCGATCGCAGCCGTGTCCGCGTCCGCAGCATAATGGAGCACGCGGGAGTGGAGCTGCCAGTCCTTCGCGTTGAGCTGTGGCAAGCCAGAGAGGAAGAAGTCGAGCTCTTGGTAGTCAAACACGCTCAGCATGCTCTTTGGGACGATCTCGTAGAGGCCTTTGAGCAGCGCGGCGAGTGGCTTCGCGACGGACCCGAGCATCCGGTACCGGAGCATGAGGCCGAGGTACTCGAGCTTGTTCTCGTCCGTCACGTCAATCTCGGCGCCGTTCTCTTTCAAGTCGATGACGGACCCGTCCGCCGTCTGGACACTGAACGTGACACAGAGCGCGTCGACGTTGTCGTTGTCGCGGATCCACGCAGCGCTTCGGTAGAGCTCTTCGTCGAGGAACTCGAGGTCGGAGAACGTGATCGGGACGCCAAGAAAGTGCTTGAGGAGCGGGAGCGCCATGGTCGCTTCAAACACGAGCCCTTCGACGATCGCTTTCCCCACAAGCCGACCTGCGAACGTGTAGTACCGGAGCCGCTCGTCGTCGTTCGTGTTCGCGTTCTCGTTCGCAGACGGTGTCGGGTTGATCCAGTAGCTCATGTTCTCGGCGTGTGTGGTCGTAAAGAGCCCACGCTCGGCGCTAAAGAGCTCGCGGCAGACGAGACTGAACCACTCGCGGAGGACGCCGCCTGCGTCGAGCGCCGGTTCGTTCACGAACGCAATGTTAATGTGCTGCTGGCGCTGCGTGGGCGAGAGGACGCCGCCGAGCGCGACGACCGAGTCCTCCAAGAGCGACTCGCGACGCACCGTCACGCGGTGGAGCGACTCGGTGTACGGCGTCGTGACGCTCGCGACTTTCTTGAGCAGCCACCGCTTCTTGTCCCGGAACGGCATCGACATGAGCCCTTCCAAGTCCAGTGCAGACTGGTGGTCGTGGTTCGTCGTCGTTGTCTCGTCTGCGACGGTCACGACCGTGTCCGTCTTGCGCCACGCGACAGCGCCGTCGTCCCCGAGCTCGGTGAAGAAGCCCATGGTCGCGGCGTTCTTCCGGTGGAGCTGCTCCGCGACCGTCCCTCGCAGTGCGTTCGCGTGCGGGTTCTTGGCCAAAAACGTGTTGTTGCGCAGCTTCGCGAGGAGCGACTGGTCGGTCGTCGCGGTCGTGGACGTCGCGGTCCGGAGGAGCACGGGGGCTGCGTGGGCGGTCCGGACCCACACGAACGCACCGTTCGGGAGCGACACGCGCTGCCAGAGCCGGCGCCGACTCGCCCCGCGCTGTTTCTGCGTCAGCTGCATCTGGTTCAGCCGGCGGTACCGTAAAGCGCGCTGGCGAGCGCCGCCGACGAGGTCGATACTGTCAATCTGCGCCGCGGTACTCGCTGTGCCGGCGCCGGACGAGCTTCGGAGCATGGGAATGTCGTTCGCAAACGCCTGTGCAGCGTCTGCAAGTAGCACGGTGCTGTTTGCAGCGCCCCGGCCTGTCGCTGCGATAGTCGGAGCCTGGAGGACGGACAGGTTGTTGGTCGCGGCGAGCAGGGAACCGTTGAGGAGCGAGGCGTCGGCGGACGCGCCACAGAGCGCGCACTTGTCGTGGTCCGGGTGGTTTAAATGGATGCACACGACACACTGCCACTCGCTCTTGCCGTCTTCGAGCGTAGTGTCAGCGAGGTCCGCACGCAGCAGCAGGTTCCGGCCGTCGATCATGTCGATGCTGTAGCCGTAGAGGGCGTCGTCGTCCGACGCGCCGAGGCCGCGGCACTGGCGCGCGCAGAGAATGAGGAGGCAGAAGACGAGGAAGACCGCGCATGCGATCACGCCGAGCAGCAGGTTCACCTGCGTGCTGTCGTCTGCCATGGCGACGACCTCGACGTGGCGCCAAAGAGCTCCTCTGGGCTGCAGGTTGGCAAGTGAGGTGAGTTGGTCGGTCGGCTGTAATAAAAGCATGCCTTTGATAATAGGTAGACAGATTAGTTACGAGAGTCTAGTAAGGTTCGTAGTTGTCCAATTGCATGACATACGCCGGATAAACAGATGCATGACTGATATAAAGGTGAAATTATAAAGTGAACCGTGACAACTGGATGATCGCCATGATCTCGCCCATACTGAACGCAAGAGACCGCTCTGTCTACCCATGTTACCCATCCAGGTACCAATACAACCGGAACATGTACCATTTGAGCCGGCACACTTGGTGGTTCAACTTTGGAAAACATCCCGGCCCTCAAGAACAGCAGTAATCAGCACAAATCACGTACCGGCAGCGTCCATGAGCGACGCTGCATCTCCGCCCGGCTCGCCGTCGCTCTTGCCAGCGTCCCCGTCTGTGCCAGCTGGCGCCGTGCTCTCGCCTACTGCGGCCCACCCGCCGCCGCCGCTCGAGAGCAACGACCCTGGCCGCATGTACCTCCCGCGCCACATCGTCGTGCTCGTACACGGTAACAATGGCGCGCCAGCGGACTTTGACGCGGTCGAAGCTGCGCTGCTGCGCAAGTTCGGCGCAGCCCAAGTGCTCATCATCAAGTCCGCAGCGAACCACACGCAGACCGCACTCGGCGTCGAAGTCGGCGGTACGCGCCTCGCGGAAGAGGTCTACCGTGCGGTTTTTGAGTACGAACTGCACCCAGACGTGGACGCGTACAAGCTCTCGATTGTCGGGCACTCGCTCGGTGGACTCTACGCGCGCTTTGCGATTGTACCGCTCATTGAGAGCCTCAGTCCGCTAACGATTGATTACGTGAGCTTTGTGACCATTTGCACGCCACACCTTGGCTCTCGGCGACCCCGAGGCGAGTCGGCACTCAAGGTACATCTACACGTACCTACATACCCACTCTATTGATTGTGTGCAAATGGCTCCTAACTAACGGAATGACGGTATTGGGACTTGGGCGTAGAACGTCTGGCGCATGGGCGTCCACTCGGTGCTGGGCTCGCGCACAATCTACGGCCAAACTGGGATCGACCTCCTCGTCGACAACAAGAATCCGCCTGGGGACGACGACACGGAGAGCGACGCGGCGAATCCGCCTCCGCCGCCTCTCTTAGAGGTCATGACCAGTCCCGACTCAGAGTTCATCAAAGCGCTCCAGCGCTTCCGCTTCGGGACGCTCGTGGCTATGACCGACGGTGACGTCGTCGTCCCGTACGCGTCTGCGTCGATCCGGAACTACAACCCGTACCCGAGCATCCCGCTTACCGAGCGGTTCCCAGAGTGGCGCTGGCACGTCCACCACTACGGGTTCGAGGCCAGCAGCGAGCTCGTGGAGGCGCTGGACCGCAAAGTTGACCCGTCGGTCGAGAGGGAGCAGCTGCACGTCGGCTTGGACGTGGCCGCGAGCCCACGGTTCCCGAGCGTCGACGGGTACGACGCGGACAACAAGCAAGAGGTCGAGTTCTCGTACGAGATGATTGCGAACCTCCAGCGCGCAATCCCGTGGCGACGCGTCGACGTCACCGTCGAGCCATTTGGTGTGAAAGGCAAGATGCGGCTGCACGACTGGGCGCTCTGTAAGATGCAGCCGCCCGGGTGTCGCGCCGACGAGTTCATTGAGCTACTGTGTACGATGCTCGGCCACGACCACAGCATGGAGCTGTTGCCGGTGTCAGCTGACGACGCTCAGCGTCCAGTGACGACAGCGACAGCAGCGGTGGCGGCTCAACAAAGTGAAGAGAGCGACGAGCGCTCACGGGGATCGTTCGTCGGCAATGGCATTGGCCGTCTCATGGACCGGTTTCAGCCGAAACGGTCCGAGAGCGCATGCTCGTCGCTCTCCCAGGAAGCGGCTGCAGGCACCACGCTCTTGTCGCCATCCCCGCTCTTCCGACGCAGCAGCTCGGCCACGGACGAGTCGCGGAGCTCGTTCGTGAACACAGCAGGCATCAGTCGCTTCTTTGACAAGTTCCAGACAGGGACAACGACGTCTGCGACGAGCGCACAGCCGTCCCCGAGCGCTGGGGACAAACCGCGCAACTCGTTCGGCGCTGGGTTCACTCAGCTGCTCGACAAGTTCCAGAAGAAAGTGACGACGGCGCCGTCGTCCGAGTCGACGGCGTCGAACTCGTCGCCGTCAGTACTGAGTACTCCACCGCATCCTGAACCACTACAAGTCGCGACCTCGCCATCGTCGTCCGAGGGTCCGACTGGAGGGGACACTGTGGTTACGGAACAGCAGGATGCGAGCGAGCGGACACGGTGAGTTGGCTTCTGGTTCCGATGCTCCACCGTGTCGTGTAACCCTGCTAGTACCGCTGCGAGTCAAGTGAGGATTCCCGTCACTGGAACCGTGGCGGGAGCAGACCGACAGTACAATGCTCCGGTCGCCTCGGTTCGGGCTGAGGGCGTAAAGTACTCGAATACCATGGCGCTTCTGTTCCTGTTCGGATTATCCGTCAATCCAATTGCACATGTGCTGAGCAGCAGCTTCAACGAGCTTCGAGTAAGTACGAGCGAGGAATCAGTCCACCTGGGCCTCTCTCGCAAGAACTTCTCTCGCACATGACTCGCCCTAGACGGTTCGTGAGGAATTCCAGAACTTTGCACAATGTACA
>JAASGD010000346.1:0-25239 GCA_023334115.1 Globisporangium megalacanthum
TATCCGCTCAACTCGAAATGCGCATGACTCATTCGGTCGTCATTGTGAAGTTCCTATCTTCTCACCATTGCGACGTTCCAATCTTCTCAATCTGACCGAGTCGCTGGCCTGCAAGCAACTTCTTTCCCTCTATCTGCTGAAGGTTCACGCGCATCTCGAGCTCCAGGTCAATACCGTTCTCGCCGCCGAAACGCCACCGGAAGTATTCAAACGGCGAGCGCTCGAGGTGCTGCTTCACGTGGTGAACCGAGTGCTGCGCCACGTAAGCGAGTCGCACATGTTGGCGCTTCCAGACACCTCCGCTGTCAGCGTCCAGCGCTGTTTCTTGCACGAGCATCTTGATGAGCGTCGACTTGCCAGCGCCATTCGAGCCAATGACAGCGACTCGGGACACAAGACAGAGCTTGAGCGTCGCGTCCGAGAGCTGGGGTTTGCTCGCACCGGCAAGACCGTGCCCGACGACTTGAGCGCGTAGTAGTGCTTCGCTTCCGGGTGGAGCGTCACAAAGTGCGAAAGCGAGCCCGGGTAGAGCACGAGTTTCTTGCTCTCGTATTGGAGCACGTCCGTTCAGACGCTGTCGAGGAAGCCTGTGTCGTGCGACACGATCAGCTCCGTCATCGGCTCGAGCGAGTTGAGGTACCAGCCACGGCACTGCGTGCATGTCCAAGTGGTTCGTCGGCTAGTCGAGGAGCAGCACGTCGGCGTTGTATCGCATCGCGCGGGCGAGCGCGAGCTTCATGCTCCAGCAGCCCGAGAGCGCGTCAATGTCGCCGCAATCGCAGGCGTGATGCCAATGTCCAGCATCGTCGCTTGGGCAGCAGCCGGCGTCTGGTTCGCCAGCTCCGGCGCTGCGATCATGGACGCGAGCAGCGGCCCACGGCTCTTGACCACGTCTTCCTGCTGCACGTACACAGCCCACAGCTCGGCTGGAATGCCGTCGATCGCAATGGTCGAGATGTCGCGCATTAGCGTCCTCTTGCTGGCGCCGTTCTTGCCCACGAGCCCGGACCAGCGCCCATGAACACGACGTTGAAGCGGTTCGACGGGAGCTCGAGTCCACGAGCTTTCAAATCGCGGACGTCGCCTGGGTGGCAGACCGCAGGCCACGCAGCGACGAATGTGGCGTTCTCGACGCCAGCAGCTCGTCGTAGCCCACGCCGTTTCGACAGACCGTGAAGACGCGCGTGTCGAACGCACCAGCGCTACCACCGACGATCTCGATGATTTTGTGCGCGTCAGGCTTGTTAGCGAGTAGCAACAGCTCAGCTTTGTTGACGCGATTCTGGTGCGACACGCCTGTTCGCGTACGCCTGACGGGGACATGAGACCCCGAGGCAGCTGCGAGAGCTCCGTGCGCTTAAGCACCGTGCACATCACGGCGACGGTGTCCATGAGGATCTTGGTCGAGTACGTCGGTAGCTCAGCAACTTGCGCGTGCGTGTCGCTGAAGACGGTGGTGGTAACGCAATGGCGACGAACGCGACGTAGCGGGAGAGGCTGATGGCGGGTGTCGATAATGCAGCGAGCGTGCAAGCTGAAGAGGTCGGGGCTTCCAAGGAACTGTGTTGATGTTGTGAATACTGCACGACAGGCGAGTAACAGAGACTTGATTGAAGTGAATGAAATGGCACGAGAGCGTACCGAACCTATTTTAACTGTCGAGCCTATTTTAACTGTGCCCTGAGTGAAAGTTGCTGTGCCCATAGTGTGGCCCTTGATAAAAGGCCAGCAATCGATTTCCCATATTGAAACCAAGTGAAATATCTAGTCGAACCTCAAAATGCGAATCTCGACACCAATGTTTTTGCACATCTATGCACACAAATGTTTTTGTATCTCATTATCTTTTATAAACGGCGTTATACGGTACTGTCATTTCTTATGAACTTGCAAACACAGTTTGATATTTTCCCATTTTGAGGTCTGCCTGGATCGTAATCGTTGAGATTCGGCTGGTTGAATCCACGTCTTGTTGACTCCACCAGCGGAAATCGAGAAGGTTCGGATACCAAGTACCGCCGCCAGTACCACTTACATCCGGTGGTTGGCTTGGAAGCCTTGAACTTGGCCGCCGATCCAACATCTCGATCGTGGGCGTGCTGGTGCCTCAACCGCTCATTCCCGAATCGGTGCTTCACTGCTCAAGTCCTCTCCAGCCTCCTCCTGTCCCTGATTGCCCACCACAATGGCTCCCCAGATCAAGGTCACGTACTTCGACGGTCCGGGTCGCGCCGAGCTCACGCGGCTGCTTCTCGCGTACGGTGGCATTGAGTTTGTCGACGAGCGTATCAACCACGCCGATTTCGGCGCGCTCAAGCCGACACTCCCTCTCGGCCAGCTCCCGACGATCGAGGTCGACGGTGTGACGTACTCGCAGAGCGCGGCGATGGGCCGTTACGCCGCCAAGCTCGTTGGATTGTACCCCGAGGCTCCTCTCGCAGTCCTCCACAACGACATGATCTCCGAGACGCTGCTCGAACTCAACACTGCCGCCTTGATGGTCCTGTTCCGGGAGAAGGACGAAGCTGTGAAGGCCGAGAAGCTCAAGACGATGCTCACTGAGACGATGCCGAAAGCGCTCGGCGTGCTCGAGCGTATGGTGCAGGGTAAGTTCTTTGGTGGCGACAGCATCGCCCACGCGGACGTGCATTTGTTCGACGTCACGCAGAACGGTCTCTCGCGCATCCCCGACTTCTCGCTCGACGGCTTCCCGAAGCTCCAGGCGGTGGTCGAGGGCGTTCGGGCGAACGCCAACATTGCCGCGTACCTCGCGAAGCACCAGAAGTGAGAGTCTCGACGTGGCAGGAGCGCTCGCAGGAGCGGTAGTAACTCAGTGTATGTCTGTTTCCACAGTCCGTCATCCTTTCCGCTTGCTACTGAAGCGCACACGCGTGCCCAAGCGCTGTAGCGCACGCGTCCTCGACCATCTGCTGCAGCTCGCGGAGACTACGCTTCGCGAGCAGCAGTTCTGTCCGCAGCGTGACCTGCTGGTCGCTGTCGGATGCACCGTGCTCCACGCTCGCCTCCTCGCTCCACCCGCTGTCTCCAGTGAGAAGCTCGACGTCGACTCTCTCGGCCTCTCTGCAGGACCACACGAGGCGGCTGAGCGCGTCGACTTGAACGCGAAGCTGCCGTGCCTTTCGTCACCCGAAACAGTATCATCCACCAGGCCAGTCAGTAGTCAGTCCATCTTAGTCACGACTTGACTAGTACAAGATGAACCCTGGGGTGACTTCGTACCAGCGTCAGCAGCTCACCCACGCTCTCGCTCTTCGCACGAGCAGCTGAGCGCGAGGACTCGGCCCTCTCGCCAATCGGCTCGAGCGTGCTTCCACGATGCAGCTGACGCTCCAATGCCTCGGCTTTCGTGCGCTGCTCTCGAAGCTCCTGCTCGGCAGTCGCGAGTCGCGAGCGCTCGGCCTGCAGCGCTCGGACCAGCAGCTCGCGCTATCTCCCGTCAAACAACGAAGTCAAGTGAGGGAGTGGAAACCTTCCGACGCAGCAACTCAACTACCTACTAACCCACACCCACCTCTTCAAGTGTGTCGTCACTCTCGTTGGGGTGGTGGTCTCCAAAGCTCGAGCGCCGGACGTGGCGGTCGCGCAGATCCAGCTGGAAGTTCTCGATCGCCACTTGCTGCGCTCGGATCTGCTCGCGGTGCTTAACCAGCTCATCGTCCTTGCGGCCAAGTGCCTCTGGCCCAGCAGCAGTCGCCAACCACCCTCGTGTCAGCCTAGACGATGGCAGATACAAGCTAGCGAGTACTGTGAGCTGCACTGACCTTCCCAGTCCCGCTCTGCCTCTCGTGCCGACTCGAGACTGTGCGAGATGGACTGTATGCTCTCGAGCGCTTCGCTCGCCTGGAGTTCACGACAATCAACCGTTCAGGCCACTGCAAGTCGATAGCGGATCGTTCATACAGCACTCCCCACGCACCTTGCTCGTCTCAGCTGCGAGGTCGCGCCTGAGCCGCTCGTTCTCGGCCTCCAAGGCTCGGCACCGGCCTTCCATGTCCTCGAGCAGCTGCTGGAGGCCGCTGCTCTTGAGCACCTCGACCTCGTGCCGAGCAAGCCGACACGCCTTCGAGAGCTTCGCTTTGCTGAGCTTTTGTTCACGTAAACACTCGCTCAGCATCTCGTTCTTTTGCTTCTCGTCCTGGATCTCGGCGTACAACTGCGCGATCTGCAGTGGAACCAGCGAACCAGCCACACTGTCACTCACATACCGAACCAGACACAACGGTCGCTAGGCTCGGATGCTCCTCACCTGCGACTCGTACTCGCGGAAGCGCTCGTCCAGCTCCATGCGGTCGTTTGCCGCCGCTCGCGTCCTGGAAATCGCAAGCGACTGCCATCCATCCATTCATTCACCCCGTTAGCACCCTTGTCATTCATATTATGCTCCTTCTTACTTGCTGCTAGTGCTTGTCGTACCACATCGAGTGTCTGGTTGTCAGCTGCGCTTAAATGCCGCTGGACGCCCTGCAGCAGCAGCGCTGCGTTCTGCTGACCACCGTCGAAGTAGCGTAGTGCGGCATCGCGTTCTGCCTTCAAACGGCGGGTCAACGCGCGAGCCGCCTTCAGCTCGTCCTGCACCTCGTCCACACGCTCGCGCGCCTGCGCGGCCGCATCTGTGGCGTCGCGAATGCGTCGCTGCAGCGTCTGCGTCTCGAGCGCAAAGTTGCGCTTGATACGCGCCACCAGCGCGTCTTTGGTCGCGTCGAGCTCCTCCTGATTATCGGCCATTTTGAAAAGTCGCATGGTTCAGCTGGTTGGCATCTCAAACTTGATTCCAGATACCGGTACGTGTATCAACCAACTGGTGGAGCTAGATGGATACCGGTATCTGTAATTGTTTCTTTTGGCATCTGTCAGATACCGGTTGACTCGAACAGATTCGATGAGTGGAACCACTTCGACTCGACTAGACATTGCAACCACCAGAGCTTATGCAGACACCGCATGGACGTCACGGTTCACGAGTGACTTGATGTCGACCATGAGCGGCCCCTTCACGCTTGTCGTCGTGCTGGGCTGGTACCCAAAGCTCCACGGGTCCTCGACGGTTGCAAGGTCGTAGCGGCTCAGCAGCACCGACGAGCGTGCACTTCATGTCGATCACCGCAAACTTCATGTCGATGCACTGCTGCGGGTCCGCGAGGAACGAGATCGCTTTAAACGGCGACACAGCCGCGAGCTTTGCCGTGGTCACGTCGAGCCAGCGCTCAGGCTTGAACGCGAGCGCGTCGTCACCCCAGGTCGCTTTGCGCCGGTTCGCTATCTCCAGTGCGACAGTGACTCGCGTGCCTTTCGGAATCGGCGTCCAGTCTGAGAGCACGACGTCCGTCGTCGCGATGCACTGTATGGTCGCAGCGATCGTGTTGAGGCGGAGAATCTCGGGACTAGCTGGTGGATTGACAACGTCCAGATACGAAATGACCCGAAGATCATTGGGTGCTCGAGCGAGAAAGTTGGCGACTACAAAGAAGACGACGAAGAAGAAGGAGAGAGGGTGGTAATGCAAGTACAATCCCGTTCTGGAGGCCCGAGAGTGTTCGAAAGGAAGGAGGTGTGTGCAGTACTGTACTGCATGTCGTATTGCGCACATGTTAGCTGATTGTGCTCAGATGCGCTTGATCTCGACGAGAGTGCGGTCCGGCACGAAGAGCGGCGTGTCGTCGTCGCCCTGTCCGGTTGCGAGCTTGTCTGCCGCAAGTGGGAAGATCGTCATCACGGCGTACGTGCCGCCCGACTCGCCCTTGCAGAGCTGCCCCGGGTTGACGCAGATCGAGTCTTGGACGCGCTGTCCAGTGTGTTCAGGCGATCAGCGATCCCAACCAGCCCAGCCCAACCAGACAACTGTCAGAACGACCGGGAGTCGCGACACGACAGACAAGACCCAAGACACGCACGCACCCCACAGAAGCGGTTCAGGATGGACGGCAGCAGCAAAATGTCCGGCGTCTTCTCAAACTGAAACTGCTTCATGTAGCGCAAGTCGATCGGCGCCTCGCTGCTCGCTGGTGGAGGAAAGATGGGGTAGAAGCTGCCAATGTCCGAGCCGACGCATGCCAGGATTGTCAGCTCGCTTCTGAGCCAACGTTGGAGTGGGAGGCACCCACCACACACACATGTCGATAGACACACCTCCGCTGGTCGATCACTTGCTCGCACAGGCGCATGAGGCGGTTCTGGTCGCGGGTTTGGGACCGGTACAGCTCGTTCGAGCTCAGCTGCACGACAATGTCGAGCGCCGAGACGCCGACGACGACGTCGTTGATCGCAAACGTGCACGGGTTCGGCATGAGGTGGATCCGCTGTGGACGGACGGAGAGAAAGAAGCTCAGTGTGTGGCTGTCGTTTCCTACACACACACTCCCGCAGCCACTGTCGCGCGCACCTTTGCGTACTCGGGTGACCCAAAGGCTTCGCACACTTTCTTCTTGTTGAACGGCGGCTGGGGGTACACGAGCTCATGGTGGGCGTCCCGAAGGGATGGGATGAGCACGACCTGCAAGCTGCTGTTCGACGCGAAGACCTTGTCGATCAGCGTCATGACTGGGTTGCCAGCCAGCCGGTTACATCCGTCAGCGATCCGCATTACTCGTCAGGTTCAGCGCATTCATATGGAGGATGGGACTCGCTCGTCCGGACACGGACCTTGGAACACGAAGATGTCCTCGAAGCTCAGCATCATGCCGTCGTACTCGACGAGTCCGTCGTGGAAGCTCGAGTGCATCGAGTCGATGAACGGACCGACCTGGTGAGTTGAGTTGGTTTGGTTCGGATGAGGGCATTCGAACGCGACATTGTCAGCTTATCGCGTGACGACGACTCTCGGTACGCGTCCCGCACGCACGCACCAGAATGAGAACGTCGGGCTTTTGGTCGACTGCGACCTGCAGCAGGTCGTTCAGCGGGAGGTAGTTGACGTTGTTCGCAGTCGTGAACGGACCGCACGCTGTGACCACGCGCACAGGCTTTGGGTCTCCGCCGTGGAGCTCATTGATGCGGAGCTTTGGCATCCGGTGCATCGGTGCTGGGATCGGCTGCGCACACAGCGACACGTGAGCTCCGAACCGCGAAGACTAGCTGAGTTCGATGGAAGGACGGCCGTACATCCAAGAAGCGTTTGACGAGCATCGGATTGCGCGCGTCCGCAAAGATCCCCTCGAGCGCGACAATCTGAACGCACCGACACCCATCAGGCCGCTCCCGAGCGTCAGACAGACAGACAGGTACGCAACCCGCCCGAGGGCTCGCAAGCACACCTTTCCCGGGAAGATCTGGAGGTTCGGCACAGCGCTCAGATCCAACAGCACGCGTTGGCCGCCGCAGGTCTTGCGCGAGCCTTCGAGCTGCACGACGCTCGAGTTCAGCTTGCCCTCCGCCGCTTCGCACACGATACGCCCGACGACTGTCACTTGGGCGGGCGTCGGGTCAGCGACAGCGTGCAGCTCAGCGAGCTTGTAGTGGTCTCTCACGAGCTCTTCGTACTCGGTGAGCTGCTCGTCGAGCGCGATCGCACGCTGGAACGGAGGCGTGTACATGTACGAGAAGCTGGCCGAGAGGTTCCGGTCGGCGAACGGCGCGCTGAGCTCGACCCACGGCGGCGCCGACGCGTCTGCGGCTGCGAGCTGCGGCTTCAAGTGGGCGTTGAACTCGGTCACGGTCTTGCCCGCGTCCGTGCGCTTCTCGTACGAGTTGCTCGGCGGCGACTGGAGCGAACTGACGTATCCGAACGATAACAAACCACGCCATCCAGTGCGTGAGAACCGCCTTGCTACTAGTACCACTGTGCACTGCGGCTCACGTACGACGGAGAGAAGAGGTTGTTCGTGCGCTGCACTTTGTTGGCGCCCGGCGGACTGGCGAACGACCGCGCGCTCTTGGGCTCAGGCGACTTCATCGTGTAGAGCGCGTCGAGGTCGCGCTTGATCACCGGCGTGCCGCTCGGCGGCTTGGCGGTTGGCCGGCGCTTCTGTGACGCGGACGCACCTGTAGCGACCGTGCTGTCCTTCGGCTTGGCGGCCTTTTGCTGCGCGAGCTTGGAGCGGAAGCCCGCGAGCTTGTCGGCGTCGGCGGCGCCGTCGAGCTGGTGGTTCATCGAGTAGGCATCCCATTGCGCCGCCAGCTCGTCGGCCGTGAGCGCAAAGTCTGCGCAAATGGAGATGCACGAGCTCACACCGTCATCCGCGACCTCGAGGTTGCACGCGGCGAACGCCGCGCGGATCGCTTCGGCGTCGTGGTCCATTATTGTGGCGAGAGCGAGTGGATTGAGCAGCTCCGAACAAATAAAATGTGCGCGAAAACGGTGGAATTGCGATTCCGAAAAAGAGCGCGAACCTATCTGATTGGCTAAAATTAAAATTGAAGCTGCTTTACAAATGCGGCAGATCGCGTGTTGAGATGGCGATAGAGACGGGTGCAAGGACGGCGGCGCGTGCGCTGCGTGTGATGACGTGGAACATCAACGGACTGCGCGCCGTGCTGCAGCGCGAAAAGACGAAGCTGGCTCCGCTGCTAGAGTCGCTAGAAGCCGACATTATTTGCTTCCAGGAGACGAAACTCACGCGCTCCGAGCTGGATGAAGAGCTCGTGCGCGTCGACGGTCAGTCAGCGGCGTGACACGCAGCGATTGCGTATGATGTCTGGCGAAAGACTGGTACTCACAGCGCATACCAAGGCTTCGACGCGTTCTACTCGTTCTGCAGAGTGCGGGGCGGCTACTCGGGCGTCGCCACGTTCGTGCGCACTGGCATCCCGACGCCGCGTGCCGAAGAAGGGCTCACGGGCGCTTGGAAGACAGCGACAACAGTGGGCCACGTTGGCGAATTGCATCGCGAGGTGCGCTACTTGCATAGCATAGCGAGCCAATCAAATCCACTCAGTCGCCCGCGTGTGGACGTTGTGGCTGCAGTTTGAGCCCAAGCTCGTGAACGAGCTCGAAGCCGAAGGCCGGTGCGTAATCACAGACCACGACGCATTCGTGCTGCTGAACGTCTACTGCCCAGCGGTGCGCAACGTGGAGCGGCTCGAGTTCAAGCTGGCGTTCCACGAGCTGCTCCAGGACCGCGTGCGCGCGCTCCAGCGTGCCGGCAAGTTTGTGGTCGTCGTGGTGCGTTCGTCCGTTGGCTGTTCAGTAGTAGTGGGCGTCGTCACTGTACTGTATTGACACGCACTTACTCGTGGGATGACGTGGCGCAGGGCGACATCAACATTGCGCACCGAGAGATCGACCACTGCGAGCCACGTGGGAGTGACGAGCAGGCGTTCCGTGACCACCCGTGTCGCCAGTGGATGGACGCGGTCGTGTACGACGTGGACGTTCGGAGCGACTCGCTCCACGGGATCCCATCGCACCAGCGCGAGCCTGGGCGCCTCGTCGACTCGTTCCGGTACTTCCACCCACTGGAGGCAAAGGCGTACACTGTAAGTGCCAGCCTCACAGTACGGGCGGTGCTGAAGATGGGGGGAGGGACTTGTGGGGTCTGACTGTCGTTCGCGTAGTGCTGGAACACGAAGACGGGCGCACGGCAGACGAACTTTGGGTCGCGGATCGACTACGTTCTCGTGGACCCGGAGCTCATGAGCAGCTCCGTGACCGACTGCGTGTGCGTTCGAGCGCTCTGGGATGGTCAACTACCATAGAGAGAGGAGAGGGCTGACGTTTGGCGAGTGCCTGTAGTCTCCAGCCGGACCGACTCGGCTCGGACCACTGTCCAGTTGTCCTGTCAGCGATCATACAGCTCCAGGCCGTGGACAGCGACAGCCGCGCGGACCCGGTCGCTGCTCTCTGCGCCAGGCACTTTGTCGAGTTCGCCGGCAAACAACAGGACATCAAGGCGTTCTTCTCGTCCCGCGACCTGGTGCTCCGTGCTGTCGGCGCCACACAGCTGAGGAGTGAAGCGAGCGACTGCACCGACCGCAGTCCCAAGCTCGAGCACCGAGTCACCACGGTGTCCTCGACGCCTCCGCGGCTGCGGAAACGCACGAGTGGTGGGAAAGCGACTCAGCCGAGCATCCAGTCGTTCTTTGGCCAAGGGGCAGCACCAAGGACTCGCGTGTCGCCACCACTTGAGCTCGGTGACGAGAGCGACGTGGACGTCGAGGCACTGCTTCAAGGGGCCGAGCGCAAGCGCCAAGCCGCCCAGGAGCGGCAGCTCGCGTGGCGGCGCGTGCTGAGCGGTGCGCCACCCAAGACGCCACTCTGCTTCTGCCAGCAGCCGACAGTGCTGCGCACGGTGCTCAAGACGAACGACAACTGGGGCCGCAAGTTCTTTGTGTGCACCAAGCCCGCGGTGCGTGGCTGTGGCTATCGAAAGAGGCGGCGGAGACGAAGAGCTGAACCTGTCGTGCCAACCCACTTGAACAGGGGGAGAAGGGGCATCCGGACGCGCGCTGTGAGTTCTTCCAGTGGGCCGACGACAAGAGCAGCAAGCGGCCCAAGACCACAGCGACGCTGCACTAACTCACTGTCCAGTCCTGTCTGTTGGCACACTGTACAAGTATTCGATTATCTCCACTTTGTATCCTCTCACTCACTCACTCTCTAACGCCGCCTCCTGCAGCTGCCTGCTCCACTCGGCTGCTCTCGACGTTCGCACTCTTATCACGTCTCTGGGAGGGGGAAGAGGGAGATCGCATCTCCATCTCCGTCCCTCGTCTTCTATCTCGTCCTCTCTTGTCCGCTCGCGGGGACCGACCCTCACAGCGCAAACGTGGCCGTGTCGAACCAGCCGTGCGCGAGCGCGTCCGCCGCCGTCAGACGCTTCGTCGGGTCGGCTTCGAGGAGCCCCTCGACGAGCTCCTTGGCGCGCGCGCTCACAGTTGTCCACACACGGTCCGAAAAGTCCGCCGGCTCGCTGATGCACGCGTGCGGGGGGAAGAATGGCTGGTAGCCTGTGAGCATCTCGTACACGACAATGCCGACGCTCCACATGTCGACCGGCTTGCCGTACGGCTGGTGCTGCAGCATCTCGGGCGCAATGTACCCGGCCGTGCCAGTGAGGCCTGTGAACGGCACCTTGTGCACGTCGCCTGTGAGCTTGTAGAAGCGCACGTCTGGGACCTTGACCGAGAGCCCAAAGTCGCAAATCTCGACCTGCAAGTCGCGCACTTTCACGTCCGCGTGTGGGTCCAGTGCCGACGTCGTCGGGCTGCTGCGGCGTGTGGTCGGTGACGCGCCGTCGTGTGCGTCCTGGTTGCTCTTCGGGTCGCTCAGCAGAATGTTCTCTGGCTTCAAGTCGCAGTGCACAACGCCCGACTCGTGCAGGAAAAACACTGCGCGCATCATCTGCTGCGCGAGCTTCGCTGCCATCGACTCGGGCAGCCGCCGCTTGCGCTGCATCAGCTGCTTCAAGTTCCCTTTCGTCGCTTTCGCCATCACGAGGTACAGAAAGTCCGTCGTCTCGTACACTTCGTACAGCCGCACAATGTGCTTGTGGCGCAGCCGGAGGTGGATCTCAATCTCGCGGTCCACGGCGGCTTTGGACTCCTCGGTGCGCAAGTACCGCTTGTGAATCTGCTTGATCGCCACCTCTTTCCCGTTCACGCGCCGGATCGCAGGCTTCACGACTGCGTACGATCCGTCGCCGAGCTGGTCTTCGCCACAGAGCTCGTACTGGTCCGTCACTGCCTGCTCGTGGATAAAGTACGGCTTCGGGTACGACGGCGACTCGTCTTCGCTGTCGCTGCCCGGGTTGATCACGTGCGGCTCGCCATCACGGCGCGTACTGCGGTGCACGGCCATGATCCGAATCTCGTCGCCGTCGTTCAAACGCCGTGCGACAAACGGGTTCAACGGAATACGCGGCGCTTCCTGCGTGTACTCAGTCGGGTTCTCTTCTTCTGCAGCTGCAGCAGCAGCAGCAGCGGCAGCAGCAGCAGCCGCCGCGTCCGGCGACCAGTGCGCAGCCTGCGACGCGCCGCCTGCACGCGTCGGCGACTGGATCGAACGCGTGCGCTCGCGGTCGGCGAGCGGCGTGCGGTACGCGACCTTCCGGAAAATGCCCTTGCCGGTCGAGATGAAGCCTTCGCTGAGCTCGGACGTCGACACGGACTTGCGGAGCTCGAGCCGCGCGAGGCCGCTCGCAAACGCTTCAAGCGACGACGACGCGCCGCCTTCGCTCTCTGAGCTCGACGCGGCGGACGACCGCCGCTTCTTCGCTGCCCGTCGCAGCTGCAGATCGAGCTTCGCGAGGTCCGTCACGTTACTAAAACTGCTCCGGTTCTCCTCTTCGTCACTTGCAGGGCCACCCCCACCAGTAAGCAGCTCGTGGTCGTCCATACGCACGTGTAGCAGCGTCGACGTTGTCGCGGCTGGCGTGTACGACCGCGCGCGGTCCCGTGGCTGCGACGGCGGCTTGGCGGCTGACACGTCGATCGAGAGCTCGCGCTTGTAGGACGCCGCTGCTGCGTCGGCGCTCGCACTGTGGCTGCTCGCGTTGCTGTGGCGCGCAGTGGCGCTGCTGCTGTAGTACTTGCTCACAATACTGGCCGCACTCGTGCTGCTGGTCGTGTGGTAGTGGTTATTGTTCGACGGCGTTGGGTGGTGGTTGTTCGTCGCGTACGTGCCAAAGAACGAGTCGGCGTCCGCATCACTAAAGCGCCGCGGGCGGCTGAGCGGATCCGCGACCAGCACGCAGTTCGAGTCGCTGTGCATGCGCGAGAGCGACTTGGGCTGGTTCAGCAGCATCACTGGCTGGTCGAGCGCGTCGTCGCCGTCGGGAATGTCCACTGCGATAAACGAGCGCATCGAGTCCGTGTCCGACGTGTCGACGTCATCGTCCGAGTTCCGAAACTGGCTCAGCCGGTGCAGCGGGTCGTAGTAGCCCGGGAGCGAGTGGAACGTGCCCGTGAGCGGGTGGTGGCGAAATTTCTTGCGCTCTTCGAGCTCCGACATGCCGACAATGTCGCCGGAAAAGTACACGGCCCCTCGATTGCCTGCACTGTGTTAACCAATACCGGTAATAACCGTACAAAAAGCGACGTCAGCTACGCATTCGTCGTGGATCGCAGGCGCAAAGAGGGATTAGGAATAGGAACGCACCTCGGAGCATGGTGGAACGTGCCGACGAACGGGTTATAGGGCGGCAGCCGCGCAAAGACGTTGCGGGAGAGCACGACCGCGCAGCAGTCGGCCATGGCTCGCGACGACGGGTGGACACAGCGACTCGAAAGCGCGACTGACTGCGAGAAGGACGGACGAGCGCGGGAGGAACGAACGAACCGAACGAATGAACGCACGAATGAACGGGGGGTTGGCGCTTGTCTTTTTCGCACACGCGACCTGCTCGTTTCCGCGTTTCTTCTTCTTCTTCTTCTTCAGTGGCTGCGGGCGGCTGCTGCTGCTTCTCGTGCGACCTGCGGTGCTGGTCGGCAACTGAGGGAGGGGCGGGAGCGAGGGAAGCCGCGACTGACCGAACTCCTTCTGAGGACGAGCTTCTGAGCGAGCGTCGAGCACGAGCACGTCGGCGGTCGGGTGCGAGAGAGAGAGTGGCGAGGGTGCTGGGGAAACGAATTGGCTCGGCGGTCCTGTTTATGAATGTATGCCGAAAGCCGTGTGTGCCGAAAAGAAACGAGCCGTGCTGGGATGGGGGACGTTCCCCTAACCGTTGACCTGTCGAAATTGCGGGGCTGCATGCGGCGAGAAGACGACAGCGAGTACGAGAGACTGATCAGTTTTGTGCGACGAGTCGAAACACAAAATGCTTAGCAAGGATCAAAGGAATGTACTCCAGAAAACCAATTATTATCTTTGACACGCTTACGCGTGATAGAGTGCGAAATGGGACGTGGCGTCAGATCTGGAGATTTTCAAAAGGCTAAAAGCAGCCTCTGGTACACGCGCGCCAAAATCCGTTGCCAGGATTTAGTGTGCGGCAGAAACACGGGAGCTTCCAAACCCAGTGGTGTCCAATCGCGTCCAGAGTGACTGCTCCACGTGGCGACCAGCAGTCCAATCTGGAGATTCAAGCTGGGCGTCCGATAGCCGCACTTGTGTCTTCGTTCGCAAGCAACGTGCGCGGCCGAATCACCACAACACCACGTTGTAAGCAGGACGACTGGTTTGGCCAGCGAACCTAGATACGCAAAGCCGGGCCGTCTCCATGCGCACTCTGTCACATGCTCTTCTCCCAGTTGAAGTTCGGCACGTGACCACGCAGATCCGGTGATGAGACGACGTTTGGACTCAGACTCAGCTGGCAACGCTTCAGCACGCAGCCATTTCATTGGCTACGCCGGTAATATGCGAAAAAGGGTCGCGTTTGGTTGGTTGCAGTCCGGCTAGTCAACTTGAGCGAGCCAAAGACTAGCATCCGCGACACACCACTCGCTCAATCGTAGTTGTGGACGATAATGGCGACAGACCTCACGTCGTCTTGCGGTACTCGTTGTGCACACCTCCTTCCTCAAACGCCAGCATTCTCCCGCTCTCTCACTCTCGTCTCGAGATGGCTCATAAATGCTTGGACAAGAAAACTCGAAAACTTGGCGTGAGTGAGCAAAAAAACGGGTTCCACAAAAACGGCTCCCCCTTCTAAAATCGTTTGAAATCGGTTCGGAAAAAGAACCCTGCGCATCCTGATTGGCCGGTAACGAATGACGCGATGCGGATTGGTCGACGAAGCGACAGCCCCAACCCCAATGCTTGAATCGAGAACATGACGCGCCGCACATCCGCAGAATGACACCAAGTCAACGGTGACGCGCCCCTTGTCTGACCAATGAGCATCTGACAAAGGGGTCCATGCTGGTTGTTGCCCACCTCACTTGACATGGCTTCAACACCTCTCATGCTGGGATCGCAAACGCACGCACCACCAAAATGTGCCCACAACAAACGCGCCAGCTCACTCGGGTTCTCGCGGTCTCCTTCGTCGTCGACGACAATAGAGCAGCCACTTCGAACACAAGTTGCAGTATCCATCGCGCACTGTTGTCGCTGTGTTTCAAGAACATCATTGACATGGCTTCACTTGTTCGGAAGGGATTGCCAAACCGCGCGGCCACCAAAAAGTGCCAACAAACGCACCAACGCAGCATGTGTCCACTCCTGTTCTACTTCTGGCAATTTGTGTCTTCAACTCCTTCGTCGTCAACGACAGCAGAGCAGCCAGCAAGCACTACTGAGGTGCGTGCACTGTTCGCCATGTTTCAGAACGCAGTGAGCAAACCGTTGTGTTGCTGCAAGAGTTCCGTTCTCAGGCACCATGCGACCACCTTCACCACCGCACGCCAGAGTTCTCGCGTTGCGTGGGGCTCTCAGCACTTCTGCTTTGCTGCACAAAGAAAAATGAGATGAATGATGTTTGTGTGTGTGTTGGGAGGTGATTTTAGCCCTGTCTTCGGATTTGCATGTGGTTTTGCTTGGAAATCACGTAACGCGATGACCACCGAGACAACCGCGGACGTGCACAGCTGGGGCTTCTGCTGCCGCTCGGGGCCTGCGATGAGCTCTGCGGACCGCGACGCTCTGTCGCGCCTTCTGCGTGTGCGGCCGCCGATGGAGTCGCTCCCAGAGATGATCTTTGCAGGCAGTCGTCTGGCGCTTCAGCATGCGGAGTCGTGCCTCTCATTGCGCTTCGATGCACTGGCGGCACTGCAGACGTGGTCGCAGACGCGCAGCGAGTGGGTTGTTGCCCTCAGCTATAGCTGCGTTGAAAAGTCACTTTCGGCTTACGATCCTGCAAGTATTGAGAATGCTATGCTCGAGTACACGTTCGCGAGCGACTACTTCGGCTCGGTGGCAGTGGAGACGACAAACGCACGGGACGGAGAGCGGCAGTTTGTACGTACAATGTGGCTGAGGAAAGGTCGCCAAGGTGCAAAGGCGAGTCTGATCGCACTGTGCCTTGCAGGTGAACGTGGAGGGCGTCCCGACAAGCGAGAAGCTGCCGCTCGAGAAGCTCCGGCAGCCCGTGCAGATCCTGTACTACGACCGCGTCATCTTGTTTGAAGGCGAGTGCTGTCCGTGTGCGTGAACTGGGTCAAGTGGGTACGTGAGCAGCGCCTCCTCACTGTCGAGTGTGCGCCATTCGTGACGTGTCAAGTCCAGACGACGTGCGCGATCTCGGTGAGATCAGACTCGAGGCCAAGTGGTGCGTCCTTCCCTCTGTCGACGTTCCTGGATGCCACGACCCGGCGCTGACACTCGGATATCGCTCATGTAACGGGTATGGTGCGCTGCAGCGCGTGATGGCGTTTGGCTTTCTGTTGCTGCTCCGCTACTACTGCCGCGTGGATGGCAAGGTGCGTGATGGACGGACGCATTCGTGATAGCGATGTCTCCAGTGCTAATGGCGTCTGCGGACGCGTGTGCTATACAGTTCGTCAAGCTCGTCGACACTCGGTACTACCACGAGTTCGGCTCGCCCTTCATCTGGCGCGACCGTGAGACCCGAGAGGCGTCGATCGCAGATACACGCAGTGTACGCGCTAGTATCTATCCCCTCAGAGTGACGCTTCTCGTCCTTCAGTGCTGACAGAGTCTCGGGTGGACCTGACAGGCCACGAACCGGTACTCCCAAGGCGAGCCGCATAGCCACCAGCTTGTCGACTTGTCTGCGGACGCAGTGTACCAAGCACTCGAACCGGCAGCGACCACGACCGAGAAGATCCCCCTCCCGAAGACGTCGCTCAAGTCAACTTCCGCAGCAATGTGAAAGCCTAACGGATGGCCATTACCCCAGGCAGCTGAAGCGCAAACCCCAAGCACATGACGTGAGGCGGGAATACCATGAAGATCCTTCTCTTTGGGTGGATTCTTTGAAGATCGAAGTGATCACTTCTGAGTATTACCGGTATTATACTGTAATGATACACTGTACCAGTTTGTACGGACCAATCGCAGCACTGGAACGAACTGACAGTGATGATTTTCAGGGTGATTACCCAAACTGGACCTGACCCATCCATCTTCATGGCTCCATCTTGAGTGGCAATGCAACACACCACGTCGGCTCTCACTTCTTTATTTGCTGCAAGGCGAGAACGATGAGCGCTGCGCCGTTCCGCCACCCAGTGCTCGCAGTCTCGCACGGCCCCGGTCCGAAGTGGCTGCTCAGCCACGGCGAGCAGAACCGCACCAGTACGCCAGCCAAGAACGTCGCTGGAATCTGGAAGAAACTGTATCCGAAGGGCAGCAGCGCCCCGAAGCCCAAGCGGATCCTGCTCATCTCGGCGCACTGGGAATCGTACCGACTCGACCAGCACGAGATCTCGCGAGCGACCGCCCCGGGCATGATCTACGATTACGGCGGCTTCCCGGCCGAGTCCTACGAGCTCGTGTACGCCGCCAAGGGTGACGCCGCGTTTGCTGACGAGCTGCACGGGCTACTCGCCCAGCGCAAAATCAAATCAACGCTCGTGGACCGCGGCTTCGACCATGGCACGTTCGTGCCGCTCATGCTCCTCCGTCCGCAAGCCGACATCCCAGTCGTCACGCTCTCGATCAACGGGAAGCTCAGTACACCAGCGCACTTTGCGCTCGGACGCGCGCTTGCACCACTGCGCGAGCACGGCACACTCATCGTATGCTCTGGCCAAGCGACTCACGGCCGACAAGGACACCCGGGTCTGCAGTACGAGCCGAACGCATTGGCGTTCCAAGAGTGGCTCGACGTGGTGCTCACGGCCGAGAAACCGCGGACTCTGGCGCAGCGTGAGGCAGCGCTGCTGCAGTGGGCGAGCGCGCCAGGCGCGGCTGAAGCACACCCTCGTGCGGAGCATTTCATCCCGTTCGTCGTTGCGGCTGCTGCTGGGATGGACGCGGCCACGCCGGAAGCAGCGAAGCTCTACGGCGGCTGGGGAGGCAACCACCTCTCGTACGCAACCTACGCCTGGGGCGTTGCCGGTGTTCCAACTGGTTTGAGTTAGTATGTAGCCAATGGAATAGGCGCTTGACCCTACGACGAAGGAGATGATACCTGTTGGTTGGATGTGACTTGGTAGCTCATGGCATCCGAGCTGGAGCCTCCAGAGCCAAGCAATTGGTCGAGACGGACTGCGTGTGTCTCGCAGCAGTATCAAGACACTTCACTTCGTATACCGATCTCGTTTGGCCGCGCTGGACGATGAGTGGCAAGCCAGGTATCCATTGGCAATATGCGCTGATGAAGTGGTGCGATCCTGGTGCGAATCCCGAACCTCGACCTGGAGTACGCGATTAAGTGCGAATGGCTACATGAATTCCGGCTTGAAACGAACTCAACGCTCATGGACAGTTTCATTCGTGAAAAAAGCGAGCAAATGCGAGACTTCCATGGGTGCACACTGCAATGCTTCATATCCATAAAATTTATGACTGAACCTTTCTTGCTCCATTATCCGATCGGCACTGCATAACGTGATAAATCTCGAAACTACGTACGAGCGCGTGGGTGTTTCGTGCGCGAAACTGATTCTGCAAAATCCCATGACTGAAGAAATGTATGGAATGCTCTTGAAGGTGCGCATGAAAGGAGCTCATTCGGCTTTTCGCCTTCTTCCCCGCAATTGCACTCACTGCCCACCCCACCCTCTCTTCTTCCACCCCTCCTCGCAACCAACGCAATGGTGTTCCGCCGAGGACTCGCGCTTCTCTGTGTGGCAGCGGCCGTGGCGCTCACGGACGTGAACTCGGGAGTCGACGCGGCGGTGCACAAGCGCGCGCACCACCACGCAAAGGAGACGGAAATTAACTACCCGAACGGTGCAGTGCACATCTCGACCCAGGACGACGGGAAGTCGCCCGAGACGCACCACAAACAGGAGCACCACCACCACCACCGTGCGAAGAAGGAGGTGGATGACGACAGTGACGATTCCTCGGACGACCGGAAGGCGAAGAAGCAGCAGCTCAAGCACGAAACGAAAGCGGCAAAGAAGAAGAAAGCAGCAGCTGACGCGAACGTGGAGGAGAAGACGATCAAGTACGAGCACGGCTCGGTGCGCATTTCGACGCCCAAGAGTGCAGACACGAAGGACGCGCACGTGCACAAGACCACGAGTGTGCAGAAAGTGCACGCGACGACGCACGGGCACCACCACCACCACAAGCACAAGCAGGGCGACGTGGTCAAGGATGTGGAGCTCCAGGAAGGCGTGAACGAGTTCAAGATCGCAGGCGTGCCGCTTAAGATCACGGTCGACAATGGCAAGGTGGACGTGAACGTCGCTGGCAAGCACGTCAAGTCGGGCGCCGAGGTGACGGTGGACACGGACGAGAAGCCGGCAAAGAAGCACCACCACAAGGACAAGAAGGACAAGGCGGCGCACAAGAAGGCGGAGGCGCCCAAGAAGGCCGAAGAGACGACCGTGTCTGCCACTGCCGACAGCGCCAAGGTCGCGGACGCCAAGGCGAATCGCGTGACGGAGCTCGCGACAAAGCTCGCGGCGAAGGAAGACCGCGGGTTCTTTGCGTCGCAGACAGCACCTGTCGTGTTCATTTGCGGGATTATCGGTGCGCTCGCCGCGGTGGTCGGCATCGCAGCGGTCGCCGTCGCTCGAGCGCGCGAGCACGCGGTCGAAGACGTGAACCTCCACTCGGTGCTCGCTGACGCGAGCGAGGCGGACTTGGAAGCCGCGGCCACGCAGGACGCGCCGTCGGACCACACGGACTCGCTCGACGACTCGGAGTCGGACAACGACGACGACGACGACCGCGAGGGCACGTTTGCGAACAACGAGCGCGCTCCTACGGTCTCTGTGTAGAACGCGTGCGCCTCGCTCTTCCTGCTGCTGTCGGCGACAGCGAGAGAAGCGACGACGGCGGAGCGTGTGGAGCGGACGAAGCGGCTGCTGCTCCGTGCCGGTGTCGACGTCTCGTGTGAAGACGACCGAGCGAGCGCCAGTAGCGCGTGTTTCGTGACGGCGGCGTATGTCTCCTCCCATTTTCATTTAATGCGCGTTCGAATGCAACAACACTCTTCCCACTTGGATGCACTTTTGACTTGGAGGTGATTGTCCAGCAGTTGGGTGCAAAGTTCGTGGTTCGTCGCGTCGACTGCCGACAACGTCACGGTGGTGGTGCTCAAACAGTGGATCCTGTGGAGCTTGGTCAACGCTGCGATCGCCTGCGACGTGTCGACATGCGATTCGACATGATCTTAGTTGTTTCGATTATAGAAATAGACAGCGACACGACGACCAATTCTGCTATCTTCGGTAACCCTCTGAAACACGTTTCGTATCGATTTCGACGTGGCTTCTTCGCAGCGTGCACTGCTCTGTTTCACACTTCCAAAGTCAGTCCGTCGAGAGGGAATAATCCAGCGAGCGCGCAACGTGGCACGCGCGCGCTCTGTGAGGCCGCCTCTCGTCTGCTTCGCGCTCCCCACCGCCCAGAGCCATGGACAGCGACAGCCTCTGGGTCGTCGGTGTCGCCCTGTCGCTCACCGCGACGCTCTTTGGCACGCTCGGCAAAGTCTTCCTCAAGCTCGCGCACTCGACCACGCGCGGTCGCTCCGTCCAGCTCGCGGCCACGCTCTGCGTCTTCGTGCTCAATCCGGTGTTCGACGCGCTCTCGTACGCCTACGCGGCGCAGGTGCGGACGCGTTCTGCTTCGTTTATGAACGGCTGCTACCGTTTCGATATACTGACGCGAGTGTGTGCTCCACAGTCGATTCTGGCCCCGATGGCGGGCTTCAGTGTCGTGTGGAACATCATTCTGTCGCCGTACATTCTCAAAGAGAAGCTCTCAGCGCACGACCTGCGCGGCACAGCCGTGATCCTCGTGGGTTGCATGCTCGTTGGGCTCTCTGGCAGCCACGTCACGCCGACGCACGAGAGCCCCGAGATCTTTGCGCTCTTCACCGGCCGCGTCTTCTTCTACTACGTCATCGTAGCGGCCGTCAGTGCGCTTACGGTGCGTGCGTGGTCTGTTAGACAGCTGCAGTGGTGGTAACATAGGAGCCCATTGTGTGGGAACTGACAGGCGACTGACTGGCGGTTTGCACTACTCGCACGTGGCGGCAGCTCGCGTGGGTCATTTGGACGCGGCCGCAGCAGAGCGGCTGGCGCCGCTTCGCGTACGGCGCCCTGTCAGGTCTCATTGGCGGGAACCTCTTCTTCCTCAAGGTGCGCTTGTATAGAGAGGCACGTGTGACGTGGGAGCTGATTGGTCGATTTTTTCTGACTTCCGTCTCGTGTTCTGACTACCTAGGCGTCAGTAGAGCTCCTGACCGAAGGCGGCGCGATCTGGAGCTACCCCGAGACGTACGTGATCTTTGCTGCTGCACTCTCCTCGGCGGGTGGCGGCATCTACGTGCTCGACCTCGGGCTCCGGGAGTACGAGGCGCTGTACCTCGTCGCGATCTACCAGGCGTTCCTGATCCTCATCGGCTCCATCTCGGGCGTCATCTTCTTCCACGAGAACGCGGGGATGACTGCGTGGTGGCAGACGCTGCTGTACCCGCTCAGCATCGCCACGACCGTCGCGGGCGTCGTGATCCTCTCGGAGAAAGTGACCGAAGCGAGCGACAGCGAGAAGACCGCAGACTGCAACTCGACGGACGAAGAAGAGAGTTCGCTCGTTCTGTCCCTCAAGACGGTTCCCAACCACGGCGCCATCAACAACCCCGCTTGAGAGGCAAAGGACGAACGACCCGTCCTTCCTCCTCTCGCATAGACAGACGCATGGGACTGGCGGGCATGCAGGCTTCGCAGCTATCTTATAATGAATGTACTTACGACAGACAGACCACCGTACGTACTTACTGGAGTTCCCGACTCGTACTTAAGCGGAGCTCAGCAGCAGCCAGTCGACTTGGCTGCTGGGTCGGTCGGGTAGTAAATGCCAGCGGCCTTGAGCTTCCGGTTGATGGCAAAGACGACGCCCGCGACGACAGCGATGAACGTAACGACAAAGCCGACGATCGTCTGCACCGTCTTCTGGTACTCCTCCTCTTTCTTGAGCGCTTCCGCGGCCTCGCGCTGCTTGCGCGTGAGTTTCTTCTTCTTCTTGGGCGCCTTCGTCTCCTGCTTCTTCTTGTTCGGCTTCGCGGCCTCGCTCTCGGGGTGGTCCCGACGGGCGATGAAGCGCTGGATCTTGCCCGCCACTTCGGCGCGGCAGCGGTCCGAGACCTTCGATGGGTCGGTCGGGTTCTCCTGCACCTGCTTCACGCAGCGGTCCGAGACCTTGGCCATGATCGCAGCGAACTCGTCTTCTGAGAGCGGCGGCACCTGTGGCGCGGAGCTCGAGTCGCCAGCGGCGTCCACGGTCTCCTCCCGCACAGCGGCGGCGGTGTCGTCTGCACTCACACGCGGCGCGTGCAGTGCGAGCGCGAGCGCCAGACAGAGCGCCAGGAGCGAGAGCAGCGACCGGCGCATGGCAGCGGAGACGAGAGGAGAGGAGAGGGAAGGAAGGCTGACCGGGTGCTGGTTTTCCTGCAAGTCGGAAAGTGAGTGATGGCAAGCAACATCTTGGGATCGTGCCACCTGGCACTTTTGAAAGCGTACTTTATCGAAGTGAGGCGGTGCTGGTTTCCAACAATTCGGACCTGGGTTCTAAAATAAAAATAAAAAGACAGCTGCCGCTCAAGTACGTCAAGCGAAGAAGCGCTCGCTCTATAGCTCTCGACTGTCGGCGCCGCCCTCGCTGTGCGTCTCTCGATCCTTCGAGAGCACGAGTCGGATCCGCCCAAGACGCAGACACACAAAGGAGCCGCTCTGGCGACTGCCGCGTTTGACAGAATGACGTCCATCTTTGACGGCTACGACGAAGAGTATCGTGCGCTCACGAGCGACATCTCCAAGAAGATCAGCGAAGTGGCGTCGTACGAGGACCAACACGGTGCGTCTTGCGGCGGTGGTCTCTCTAAACGCTAGTGAGTGTGCTGACGTTTTGGACCGGGGGAGGAGCGCAGAGAAGAAGAAAGCGAGCATTCTGCACATTGGCGACCTGCTCACCCAAGCGAGTCAGCTGGTACGCACGCGCTCACGAGCCGCTGGGTACAGAACTCCTATGGTATTCGTACTTACAGCGTACGTTTATGTACGGTATGCGCGCGTGACCGAGCAGGTGCAGCAGATGGAGCTCGAAGTGCGGAGTCTGGACGCTGCGACGCGTCGAGAGCTCTCGAAGAAAGTGGACCAGTACAAGAAGAGCCTCGTGTCGCTCAAGGCGGACCACAGCGTGATCCGTGAGAAGGAGGAGCGCGAAGGGCTCTTTGGCGACCGGGACGACCTTGCGGTGCGTTGGTGGGCGGCTGTAGGAAGTAGAAAGATGAGGGAACTGACGGCTGACTCTGTCTCTCTGTCTCTCTCTTGATGCATTCGTGCGCATAGAAAAACTCACAAGACCAGCGCAACCGCATGAAGGCGACCACAGACAAGTGCGTCTTGCGACTGGGATGGATGGGATGGATGGCGCGACGAATGCTCCTAACTGTGTGCTTGTTGTGTGTGTGTCTGGGACAGAATGAAAGGCACGACCGACAAGATTGACGCAGCGAGACGGACGGTCGCAGAGACGGAGGAAGTCGGTACGCAGGAGCGTCGTTTCCGTTTCCATTGGTGGTCGTTTGGTCGCTGACGAGCGTACTGGGACGTGGGGGATGGCAGCGCTCGCGATCACAGACGAGCTCGGCCGCAATCGCGACAAGATCAAAGCGACGCACGACAAGGTGAAGGGCGTGAACGACCTCGCGAGTCGCGGCGGGAGCATCGTGAGCCGCATGTCGGCGCGTGACAAGCGCCAGCGGACAGCGCTCCTCGCAGCCGCGGGCTTCATCGCACTCGCGATCCTCCTCCTGATTTACTTTGGCATTTTCAAAAAGTAAAGAACGTCACTGCTCCACGTGGTCGCTCTTTGGACAAGGCCGAGAATGGAGAACGAATGCGACGCCACCATTTGCTTATTACAGTACCTCCCCCTTCTCGTACTGAACGCTACAGCTTTGACGTAAGGTTAGTATTGTATTCAATCGAGTGCGACGTGTGACGGCTTCAGCGATTCCAACCGCTCGATCGCGGGGTGGGGTCGAAAGAGGTCGCCTTTCGTGTAGCGTTCGATGAGTTCGGCTCGATCGCTGGCTGCAAAGACGACAGGAAGAGCACAGAGCAGAACAACGACACGATGAGCACGCGGCCTTCGCACGGTGGTCTGGTGGCAACAGTGTGATACAGGGTGGGGGAGGCAGAAATTTGTCAGACCTATCAGTTCATGGCGTTCGTAGCTCTCGAGACGATGGTCAACTCGACCGATGTTGAGTGTGACGGATCCGTCCAGGCTCGTGTACGGCTCCTGCCTATAGTCGACCACCACGCGCATGTCGTAGATCTCCACCTTGGACATGTCGGACTTGCATCGAACGCTGGCTTTCTCGCGTCAGCCACACTCAGTGTGCATCCAACCGCCCTTGAAGCGGAGTACGCACATTGGAGGCTCGGTGCACTCGATAGCTGGTGCAAAAACTGCTGTCACCGTGAAGACGTTCACGTCAGCTATGTCGTTCCACTCTCCCTCGCTCGCTGACAGGATGGTCACTGGGCTGAGCGGCCACTCCGGGTCGGACCTGGGCTGCTTGTTGAGCATGCTCGTGGCACTCTCGCAGGCGCTAAAAAGCGTCCAGCACGTGTCTAATGTAACAATTGGCCCCATCTCGACGCCGAGGCACTCGTGCAACTCAGCTTGAGTAATGGGAACGGCCAGTGTTGCGAAGAGCAGCACACTTGTGCTGCTTGCGACCATGTTGGTGACTTGGAGTGAACGCAATTTCGACTCTTCTTCGACACATACCCTCGAGATCTTTGTGTGGCGCGATCTTCACTCTAGAGTGACGCTTCGAACATCGGGACTTCTGTACTTCTGTTGTCCAGGAAACTGAGGCTCCTTCGTATTGTTGATGGAAGTTCTTGTTACCTCCTGGTGCGCAACAGAAGACGGAGTGACGGAGGCAAAGACTTCAGCAGACTCCATCAATGCTTAAGGCATAACACAAAACGCGGGGGTGCCATGTGGCTTCGACTCTTGTGTCCCGAGTCAAGGTCTCTCTCAGCTGAACTGGTGAGCTCTGCTTCGCGCAGATGACACATGAAAGACGTGCGTCGGCATTTGCTCACTGTTGCGCGAGTCGTGCTCAAAACGTGAAGGGGATCGCGAGCTCCCAGCGTGTCGTTCAAGGGAGCGAAGGTGGTGGGGCGACGTTTGGTCTTTCACACAGCAAGTCAAGGCAAGGTACCGCATGTGTGGCGGTCTGGTCGAGATAAAGTGTACGTGCGGTGGATTGCGTTGTGTTTACTGTACATCGAGCGGAA
>JAASGD010000347.1:0-25231 GCA_023334115.1 Globisporangium megalacanthum
TCTCGCTCTCTCGCTCTCTCATGGGGGCGTGTGGGTTGGAAGGCTTCAAGAGGAAGCGGAGACTCGCAGGATGTCGTGAAGGAGAGCACGAAGACCGAACAGTACGCATTACTTATAATTCAGACGAGCTGCTCGTGGGGGATGGGGGTGGTGTGGTGGGTGCTGCTGCAGTCCGTCCCGACGCTTGGGACAAGGCGCGTGCGTGTCCAGCAAGCCTCAGCTAGGAGAGCGAGAAGTTCCGTCGCATGTTGTTGCCTTCATAGCTGTCCGTGCTCAGCCGCGGATCTGTGGACGACGACGACCGCCCCTTCGAGTTCGTCACGATCGGCGTCGTGCGGGGCGTGTACGAGAACCCATTGAACTCATTCTTTGGTGACACGATCAGCCGCTTGTCTTGCTGTAGTACACACACATACCCACACAACCCAGCGCTGTTAGCACCCCGAGCCCCATATACCCAACCAGAGACACGTTCCAAACACTGCACACACGCCCACGAACCTGCAGGAACTGGTGGTCCGGCGCTTCTTTGGTGAACTCGCGATCAAAGTTCTGAATGTCCGTCGGGCCGCGCACGCGAGGCTTGAACGGCGGCTTCACGCCTCGGTTCTCGAGCAGCTCCCAGTCGATCTCTGCAAAGAACGCGTGGTTCTTAATGTCCTGCACGCCCATGCCAGGGCGGCAGCCCAAGCGGTACGTCGGGTCGCGCTCGAGCAGGCCAGCAATGATGCTCTTCACCTCGGGACTCAGCCCAAAGTGCGACGGGAACTTGAGCGGCGACTTCATAATCTTCGTGCACATTTGCTCAATGTTGCGGTCAAAGAACGGCGGCCAGCCCGTGAGCATCTCGTACATGAGCGTGCCAAGGCTCCACCAGTCCACGGCCTTGCCGTACTCCGTCTTCTTCTTGCGGCTGATGAGCATCTCGGGCGCCAGGTACTCGGGCGTGCCGCAGAACGTCTTGGCGCCCGCAAACTCCGTGCAGCTCGTCTTCGAGAGCCCAAAGTCCGTCAGTCGGACGTGGCCGTGCTCGTCCAACAGAATGTTCTCGGGCTTGAGGTCGCGGTAGACAATGTCCTTCGCGTGCAAGTGACCGAGCGCTGAGACGAGTTCCGCCGCGTAGAACCGCACCATCGCCTCGGAGAACGACCGGAACTTCTTGAGGTGGAAGAAGATCTCGCCACCGCAGCAATAGTCCGAGAGCATCACGAGCTTACTGTGCGTCTGGAACGAGTAGCGCAGTCCGACAATGAACGGGTGGTTCACCGAGCTCATGATCCGGCGTTCGGTCATCGTGTGGTTCACTTGACTGCGCTTCACGAGCTCTGTCTTGCGCAGTACTTTCATCGCCATGATCTCGCCCGTCGCTTTCCGCTTCACGAGGTACACTTTCCCAAACGAGCCTTTGCCGAGCATCTTGAGAATGTCAAAGTCCGCCATCGTAATGAGCGCGGCAACTGGCGCCACGACTGGTGCGGGCGGTGCGGGCGTCGGTGCAGGCGTCGTGGTCGCGAGGTTGCTCCCGCGTAAGTGCGACATGTCGAGGAAGAGGTCGGCTTCGGGGTCGTCTTCGTTCTCGCTCTGGCCAAGGCCGCCCGAGAGGAACTGTGCGAGCTCGACTGGCCGCGGACGCAACGAGAGCACCGCGTTCACGTACGCTTCAATGCCTTCTCGGCGCTGCTCAATCACGTGGAGCGAGAGCGAGAGGAAGAACTTCTTGGGTGGGAAGTACATCTTGCTCACGGCTGCGTACTTGTGGCGCAGGAGCTTGTGGAGCTCGCGAAAGTGCGAGTAGCGCTTCTCGAGCATCATCACGCGGCCGTTCTGGTAGTGGACGTAGACTTGGAAGACTGTGTAGCGCTTGCCGTCGCCACCGCTGTCGCCCGTGTCCGCTGACGACGAGTTGCCGGCCCGTGGCACGCTAGTGTTGCCACCCGCGCTTGTGGTCGAGGCGCGGGCCGTGTCGGACGGCTCTTTGCCGTTCCAGCTTGTCGAGCGCGTGCCTGTGGCTGCTGACACCATTGGCGAGAGCGAGCTGAGGAGTCCGTGGTGCGGCCGGCCGTACTCGACCTGCTTCGACTTCCACCGTGGGATCTCCACCTTGACGATCTCATTGTCTGCGAGGCGGCGGTTCGACGACGATCCGGCCGACGCGGAGTGGTCGGTTGCGCCAGTCGTAGGGCGGCTGAACACGTTTGCGCTCGCGCTCGCACTCGCACGCTGTTGTTGCTGCTGCTGGCCGCGGGAGCTGGACGCGGCGGTTGCGGACGCTGAGAAATGCGAATTGTTATTGCTGTTGTTGAGCGCTTGGCGGCGTGCGTACACCTCGGGGTTCGAGGGCCGCGTGCGCGCGTACTCGTCAGTGGCGGGCATGGCGAGTGCGGGACTGAATGGGTTGCACGGGGCTTCCTTCCTCCTCGCTGCTACTGCCGCGCCGTGTTCGGGTCTCTCTGTGAGCTGAGCTGAGCTGAGCTGTCTGTGGGGTGGGTGTGGGAGCTGAGCCGCTGGAAGCTTTCGGTTGTGGAAAAGAGTGTGTGCGAGGGGGAACGCATCGGCCGGTCGGGGCTAAGACGGGGTGAGCGGCGTCCGTCCTGTTGTGCTCACGGGTGAAAAAGGGGGGGGGTGTCTGGCTTTCGGAGTCCCGGAGAAGCGCAAGTTCGTGCGTTCGACTGACTGGGCAGATAGATCATTTGGTCGCGATTGATCACTCCTCACTCACGCACTCTCTCGCCACTTGAGACTTGCGAGTCTTCTTGCACGTTGTTTTGACTCTTGCACAAGGTTGGTGTCGTCTCTCACTGCGAGGCGTGACGACACCATTAATGTCTCGAACAACAAGAGGAATGAATGGGCGTTCTCTTTGCTCGTGTGTGGTGGTGTTGTGAGTTCAAACTCAACCTGTCGGATTGCTTATCGACAATATGTTGTTCGTCTCCACGCTCGAGTTCCTGGTCTGGCTTGTCACTCTGTACGCAAGGCAAGGCAAGGCGACAAGCAGGCAGTTTGCCACTGACGTGGTGGCCAGCCTGTGGCGAGGCGAGCTCTTGCGAAGCGCTGGCGCGCAAAAGCGCGTTCTCCTCCGTTCTCCTCGGCTGACAGGAGCGTTCGATCTCGCGCCTTTTTGCCGCGGTATGGGACAGCAACGCTGGCAGAGATTGCCAGCTCGCCTGTCTGGATGTCTCTCTCACTCGACGTGCGCTGGCGCTTCCAAGAAGCAAAGATCGTCATTCCAAGACGGTCGTTCATACACGCCTATGCGGGGTCGATTTGAAAGCAGCTTGGTGAGAGCACCAACCTGCAAGAGAAGCACCACATGCTCGTACATTCGACCACGTCTGACTGGGATTGATGGATAGTGTGACGAGCGAGCTAGTTCAGCTAAGGATCGCTTTGCACACCAAGCACCAATCATCACTCCATCAACCAACACGGTCAAGAAAGACCAACGGGACCTGCTGTTCTCCAGTTTCTCTCACTGGCAAACGCAGACAAGCAACGAGCAACTCACAAACGCTCAGTGTGGAGTGTTTACACCCTGAGAGGATGACTGTCGTTGTCCTCGGCCGCCTCGTGATGCGCCAAGAGCGTCGGCACTAAGAGCGCGTCGCCTGTGTTCAGCCAGTTCGCCAGCTTCCGCATCGCAATGTCCAGGTTCGGACACACGGATTGGATGAAGCCGTCAATGGCATCCAGCGTCACGACCTCGTCCTAAAACAGGGACAGCGACCAGTGCCGCTCGTTTCATCAGCCTCTCTTCGCTCAAGGCCAATCACCACCACACCACAGCACCCACGCACCATTGTCTCGATGAGATACAGTGCAATCTCGCCCTTAAAGTCCACGAACGCGATGCGCACGTAGAGCTCGTCTGGCGACCGACCAAAGCACGAGCCCGGGAGGATCGCGACGCCCGTGTCGTGCAGCAGCTGCGCGCACAGCTGCACGTCCGTCGCGATGCCGCGCTGGGCGAGCGCGCGTCGGTGGCGGGCAAAGCTCGGGAACATGGTGAAGCCGCCGAGCGGGAGCTGGACGTCCAAGTTCATCTTTTGCATCTGGTACGCGAACCAGTGCCCAATGATCTGCAGCGTCTTCCGGCACTTGCCCTTGTACGCGGCCAGCTCAATGCAGCTGCAACGAACGCACACCGAGATGCGCAGGCAAGTGAGTATACGACACGAGACGCCCGCCATCACCACCACGGCAATACAGTGACGCACTTGGGCACGAACGCTCGGCGTGCAGCGTGCTGGATCGGCGACGCGACGGACGTGTACGTCTCAGAGGCCATGACGAGCATGCTCTTGCGCAGCCAGTTCATGCTCGACGGGAACATCCAGAACCCCATGCGCCAGCCGCCAGCGCCGCACCACTTGCTTAGTCCGCCCGACACGATCGTGCCTTCCGGGTAGTACTTGGAGATGGAGAGGTGGTCGCCCGAGTGGCGCAGCTCCGAGTAGATCTCGTCCGAGATCACGAGGACACGGTACTTCCTCGCCACGTGCGCGACAGCGATCAACTGCAAGCGACGGCCCATGGACCCATCCATCCACATACACGTAGCGTCTCAGCTGAGCGTGTGGGTTTCGTGGCATCTTCACAAGACAACTAAGACACGCACCTCTTCTTCGTTGTACACGCAGCCTGTTGGGTTCGAAGGGCTGTTCAAGATCATGATCCGCGGTGCGTCTTCAGTGCGAGGAGGCGAGCGAGAGTCAGGGTTCGTTGTCAGTACCGACCGACCAACCTGACGTAGTAGGCACTGACCCGCACAAGACGCACCCGGGTCCTTGGCGCAGTGGTCCTCCAGCACTTCGGGCCGCAAGACCCAGCGATCGTCCGCGCTTGTCTGCAGCCAGATCATGTTCCTGCCGCCACACATGACGCCCACTCAGCCCTCAGCTTGGACAACTCTGCAGTACTAGGAGCACTGGAACGCGCCGCCCCGAACGAACGCACCTGCCAGCGATGCTCGCTTGGGGCGCGTAGCTCGTGCAGCTCGGGTTCGGCAGCAGCAGGTCGCCGTAGTACACTGTCTGCAGCACGAACAGCAGCTCCTTTGTGCCAGGGCCCACGAGCACGTCGTCGCGCGTGTACTTCATGTGCAGCGTCCTCGTCCCCCACGCTGCAATGTCGTCACGGAGACCAGGCAGCCCCGCAGCTGGGAGGTACTCGCGCTGGTGCGAGTTTGCTCTGTCGCAACGAGTGCGCGCGTGCGTGTATATCAGAGCGTTGGGTCAGCTCTCTCTCCGTTTAAGTACGATCAATTGATTGATCTGTTTATCGCATGACGCACCTGAGCTCATCGACAATGCACTGCGGAATCGGGAAAGGCGACTGCCCAAGCCCTAGCTTGTAGATCGTCTTGCCCTCCATGATCATCTCGTTGCTCAGCTCGTCGAGCGCACTGCCTGCAGACGTGCAGAGCATGCGCACTTTGCAGTTGATCGCTTTGTGTGGACCTGTGTGGGTGTGTGGGTGCAGAAACTCAGTCACTCACTTATTACGCCAATGGGCCAATGGGCACCACACGAGAAGTATGAACCGACCGTACTCGCACCTTTCCGGAGCGGCGGTTGCTGCACGCTCGGCGTACTGACAGCGTCGATCGGCCGCTTGCGGCTCACGAAGACGCCTGTCGACGCCGCTGGTCCTGCTGACGTCCCGTTGCCGTTGCTCTCGTAGAGACTCAGGATCGAATTCAAGCTGCTTTGAGTCATGTCGAACGCACTCGTGAATGCGGCGGTGGCGTCACTCGCTGTCGTGGCCGGCAGCAGCTGCGAGGAGGTCGAATGCGACGGAGTGGCATCTCCAGGTGTTCTTGACAGAGTCGTGCTGTTGCTGCCAGCCGAGGCAGAGGTGTCCTTCGCGTCCTCTTTTGGACACACCGAGTCCTTGGCGAGCTTCCGCTGCAGCGTGGATCGGGGGACGCCGTAGCGGCGGGCCGCCTCACGCACCGAGAGCCCGCCTCCCGCGACCGCGGCGATCGCGAGCTGCATCTTGGCGTCCGTGTCGGTCATTGCGGTCAGGCGAAGTGCTGGGAGCGTCGCTGCGTGGGTTGTGGCGGCGGGAACGCGCGTGGCGAGCGATGGGAAGTTCATGAGCGCCACTGCGTCCTCTGTCGCTGCTTTCATACGAGGTGACTTGATGTTTGTATGAAAATTGCCAGTTTTGATTGCTGCACTGGCGGTTTGGACGAGTGAAGGTGAAGACTGCAGCCAACAGCACGCCAGCAGAGATGGCGCTGAGCCGCAACTTCCGCACGACCTACTACAAGACGCTCGGCGTGCCTGTGGTGCAGCACATCGTAGATGTGGACGCCTCGTACGCTGCGCTGCTAGCAGAGCCGGTCGTGAACCGCGCACAGCTCGTGAAGCTCGCGCAGGAGGTCGGTGTACCAGCTCACTGCCGTGAGCTTGTGTGGCAGCTGCTTGCGGGCGTACTGCCGCCACACGCGATTACCTGGAGCTTCGCTACGCAGGAGCGTGCGCTCATGTACGACGACGCGCTGGAGGCCGCGCTGGTGCTGCAGCCAACGCTTGCTCTCGTGCGATCCGGCGCACACAGAGACGTCGCTGCTGAAGTGAGCAACACGACGCCTCGCAGTGACTGCGCGTGGCTCATCCTGCTACACAGAACGTACTGGCTGGAGATCGTGGTGCGCAACCCGTTGCGAGGCATGGAAGACGAGGCGTACGTGACCAGCGTGGCGACCATGGTCTGTGAGGTCGTCGCTGGCGAAGCAGAGCGCTTCTGGTGCTTTACGAAGCTGCTCGAGCTGTTCGCAGAGGGCATGGGGCAGTACAAGGCAGTGGTGTCGCTCGCGAGCTTCCATGATGCCAGCACCAGCGTAGTGGACTTCGAAGTGCTCTTTACTCGCATTGTGGAAACGTTAAGAAAAGATAAAGAGCCCTAGTAGAGCAACGTACGTCCTTCCTACTACGACTACGAGTGGTGACGACGCGGAACCACACCAACGACAAGAAAACGAAGCGGCAGTCAGCCAGCAAAGCCCTCGGCAAAGTCCTCGTCGTCCTCGTCCAGGCTCGAGTTGCGCTTGGCTGCAGTCACGGACTTGCGACGGCGGCTCGAGCGCTTGCGAACCTTGCCTGAGACATCCTCCTGCACTTCCAAGTCCGCATGGTGCTGATCGTCACGTGCCGCCTCCCACGTGTGCACAAAGAGGTTCCAGCTCAGCGCCACTGGGTCATCCAGCGATGCCGCTTGATTGAGCACGTTCGGCAGACGCAGCTTCGGGATGCGATCCGACTGCATCAGCGGCTCATCAGACGACTGTGACACACGCACGATACGGCAAGTTAGTTGGACGGCACTCGTCGGCGAGAGCTCATCGTTTTCGTGATGTAAGCCAGCACTGACCTTGGAAGCGCCCGCTGACGGTTGGTACGTCGCGCACTTTTCGTTCTCGAGAATGTACAAGTCCTTCAAGAAGAACTTGACGCGGATGAGCAGGCTGATCGCATATCCCGCAACGCACTCCTGCTGAAGGCTTCTCGCGTCGGCTTCCGAGAGGTGCACCATCGGGAGGTGATCCGCAACGTCGACGTCCAGGAAATCGGCTCCTTCGTCGGCCATGATGTCAGGCGCAAACCCGGCGTTTGCAAACAACTCTTTCGCGGCGTCGAGAGCAGAGCTGCACGAAACAACAATCCGATCAGTCACGAAGGCGCGCTAAGCACAATCTCGAGCGAGTCACACATGCACATACGTACGTACCTGAGCTTGAGCGAGATGTAGCGGCTGATCCAATAAATAATCTGCAGAGGTTCGTCCTCCACCTCGTACGGCAGCGCGCAGAGCAGCTGCGCGACGTAGCATAAATACTCGACTCGGTCCTTCAAAGCCGGCGACGACGATGAGGACGGCGACAACAACGTCTCGCAGCTTGACGCGCCAGCAGCCGGATCTGCCAACTGGTGCACTAGCGCCTTCAAAAACAGGTTCCGATGCTTCCTACCCGGACGAATGCACTCCGAGTACAGACGCCCGAGAAGGCAGTACTCGCGCTTGTCCTTATCCAGAGTGAACACTGTGCTCGCTCCGAACGCGCATTGCTGAAACGAGTGCGACGCTCGGATGCCCTGAAGCATCGCCGTGTTCAGTAGTGTCGGGAATTTCTCGTGCAGCGCCACCAACTGACTGTGCGCGACATCGCGAGTCGATACTACTTGATCCGATTCCAGCGCCACGAGCATCGGAACGCACTGCAACGGGCTGACGAGTCCTTGAGTCAGAAGTGCGTCGATTGACGCCACGGCTTCGCAACGAATGCGCGGCGACTTGTCCAGCGACAACGTCAGGATGTTCACAATCTGGGCTTGCATGACGCTGCCGATCAGGTCTGCGTCCGCTTCTTGGTCCCCCTGAACTTGCTGGTGCTTGCTCTTCAGCTCGTTCATCTTCTGAACCGCAAAGCCGTCCTCCAGCCGTCGCTCTTCGAATTTCAGCAACTCGGTCAGACTCGTCAGGCACTGCAGCTTCATTTCGTCCGCCGAGGCGGCGAGCAGGAACTCCAGGATCCCGTCTTGATGCGCTCGCAGAAGAAGAGGTGTGCGCGTAAGAAAGAGGAATCCGAGTGCCTGCGCTGCTTTCGCGGCACAAGTTGGATTTCCCTCCTTCCGCAAGAAGCGTGCGAATGTGTCGTAGAGTAGCTCCATAACGGTTCCTTTCTTGAGACTCGGCATCTCGCCTTCCGGAATCACGCACACGTCCAAGTCGATCGCGCCACCGACTTGCCCTGCAGTGAAGAGCGCTCGCTGCACAGACGAGCTGGTGTCTGGCGAGAGCGACTTCAATGACTCCAGATCTCTATACTTTTGCAAGTACGAATAGAACGTTTCCAGGAGCCTGCAGAGCAGCAGCGGAGGCTTTCTCGAGATTTTCGAAAGCGTCGCGAGGCACTTGATACTCGGGCCAACGACACTAGGCGGCGCGCGGAAGACCAGCTCCTTGATGTCAGTCTGCAGCCGGTTCACGAGGCGTTCAGGCACACGCTCCATGTGTGCAAAGACGTTGTCGGCCATGCTCAGCACCAAGCTCTGCACTTTGCTCTCCACCACCTTGGTCAGGTTGTCATCGCCGCGCAAGTGGATGAGAATCAGCTCGAGACGCGAGTGAAGCAGAAGTGGGCGAGCCTCGCAAAACGCCGCCAGCGTCTTCATGCACGCAAGAAACTGCATCTCCGTGTCCTCGATCGTGACCCCTTCCAGCGGGGTTCCCTCTTCCAGCTGAAGCAGACATTCGACGAGATGTTCGACGATCGTTTCAGACCGTGCCTTCGCGACGCCAACGGCGTCCGTTCGGTCCTTGTCCACTCGAGCGCTGCTCGCTGCACTACTCTTATCTCCGTCATTCTCTTGAAGCAGTCGCTTCAAGAGTGAGACAAACCAGTCCACGTTCGGCATGTCATGAATGACCTCGACGATCGTGCTGACCAGCTCTGGTGTGTCAGCACTCTTCGACTGCTGGCTCTTCACCACACTCAACGGTGTGATCTGGGGCGTGCGAAACGCCGACCACGCATCTGCCAGCGAACGGACAAGCTTGCCGTCGGGAGAGAGGAACCCCGCACTCTTCGGATGTGTGGTACCACCGCCGCTGTTCTCTGTGCTCGAGCTCGACTCGACTGGTCTCCACCCGGGCGGAAGTTCACCAACAGCTCCATCCTCTTCAAAATCACCTACCAACGAAGATAGACGTCGCGAAGCGAGTTCCGCGCCGAACCACACCTCTTGAAATGTGTCGATGATGAAGTTCTTCAACGTCTGCTCCTCTGACGGGTCCCCGATGCGCTCGACCAGGCTGCGCATGCACGAGCTCTTTCGCCGCAGATCTCCCGACGCCATCCCATTCGGCCCTCCCTCGCGTGTCAAAGATATCAAAAACGCTCGGAAGATCTTGCACACGCTCTTCCGAACGCTGATGCCTTTGTCGCGAAGCCGCTCGGCGAGCATATCGAAGTAACGATCAAACTGTTGCAGCAAAAAGCAGGGTCACCAAACAGCAACTTCCTCGCAGTAATCGGCACAATCAGTCAACGAACCAGTAGAGGCTGGAATGCAACATGGCATCCGACCAAGTCCACCGCTGCTTGGCGCACTGATGTGCCCTCATCCGTGAAGCACCGATTGACAGCGGCTCGCACAGCCACATCCATCATCAGCATCGGATCGACGTCGACCACAGCCGCGAGGATCTTCAAAACTCTCGCTCGAAAGGTGGAAGCTCCTTTCGACAGCAACGACATCACGTGCGCAAGCAGCTTGCCGAACGAGCAGCAAAACTCGCGCGTGACTGCGAGATGCAGACTTAAACGTTGCGCGAAGTCGCTCGAGGGATGCTGCAGCTTCGAAGTCGACACAATGCTCTGGGGGCTGTTCTTCCAGAAAGCTTTCCAAATCGACATCTCGATGCCTTGGGCTGGCGTCAGTTTGGAATTCGGATCGATGTCTGCTGAGAATCTGGACAGGAGTAGTCGTCTGGGATCGTCGTGGGCCGTGTTCTCGCGCAAATTGCTTCTCGTGAAGACCATGAGGGCGTGCTTCAAGATCAACGTACTCCCCGGGAACTCCTGCTGCAACTGTTGGGCTTCGCAGTCTGTGTCCTGGATCTGCTCTTTGAGGAAACTCGCGTGCTCATCCAGAACTGACTGCGCATCGACATCGTCGCCGATCACATCACTCGCAGCCGCTGTCTGATACTTCTTGATGGCTGTGCAGATCTTGCCGAGCAGGTTTAATGCCGTCAGTGTGTGCTGGGACTCCGGTTTCTTCCCGTCCTTAGCCACGTTCGAGTGCAGCACACTTGCGAGCGACGAACTGAGAACCTCCAAGAGAACTTCAGCGCCTGGCCACTCCGGCCAAACGAACATCACGAGCAGATCCTCCACAAAGTTCTCCAGTACCACCCGATAGTCGCGCTCTTCGTTCTTCTTCATGCACTCCTTCACAAGCGTCTGGACGAACGCAACAGCACTTTGGCGGGTGTCAGCCAAGCACAGCGTAAAGTCCTTGAGCTCTGTTGCGATTCCTGCGTCCGACGATTCTGCTGGCAATTGCGCTCGATCTTTCGCACTGGTAGTATTGGCGTGGGTCTTCTCAACCTCACTGATCGATGCGCTCGCCTGCACGATCGTGACAACGAGAGTCGACACCATTTGAATGCTGCAGCTGGAGTCCGGCAGCTTGACCGTTCGAAGGTGGCGCTTGGACGTTGGTAGCTTCTTCATCACAGCGACAATCTCATCGAGAATGAGCGAGCGATGCGGCTCGTACTGGAGAAAAAGCCCGCGCAGTACTGCCATCGCACTCCGCTGCAAAGCTGCTGCGTGCAAGCTATGCTCCAACAGGAAAATCGCCGACATGGAGGAGGAGAGGTGCAGGATCCACCGGTCGGCAAGCTTCACTGATGCCACGAGCTTCGACAATTGCTCAAGGAATTCGCACGCAACGTTCACCAACGGAGCAATCGCCGCTCGAATATCTCGATTCGCACGAATGCTAAGCATTGCAGAGATTCGGCGCCCCCTTTGCTTCGTCTTGGACCGTGGTGACACAGCGTTGCTTTCGTCAGCCGAGGTTGGGTTGGATTCTTCGACGGGGACTAACAGTGCTGCAGCACTCGAGTCGATGCAGGGGACAATCAGACGCTGCACGACGTGGCTGAACATCTGAATGCAGTTGTCGATCGCCTCCTCCGACAGCACTCGCCGATCGACTTCGCGCGTAGAGATGACTAAGAGCTCGCAAATGCCGACGTCCACGCAAAACCGCATGCGAGAAATCAGACGAGCGCTGATGCCAGACGCTTTCCACTCTTCGTCGCCGTTGTTGAGTTGCATGGATCCAAGGATGTCCAATCCGATGCCGCAAAGTACCTGAACAATGCAAACAGTTCACATGTCAGCGAAGCTTCCCGACAAGGAATGAACTTGCATCAGCAGCGAAAAAACATCAATACCTGCTTGTCAAGCAACCCCATGAGCTCGAGGAGCACGTCGGGATCGAGTTTCTCGATCATGCCTCGCTTGTGCATAATCTTGAGCGTCTGGAGCAGCGACTTCACCTCGGCTCGTGTCAGCAAGTCTGCTTCCTCACGCTGGAACGCCTCGCTCTGCTGCCGCTGCTGCCATACGTCCAGCAGCTGGCTCAGCTGGTCCGAGTACTTCTCCACACTCTCGGCGACGCGCTCTTCTTGCCTGAACAGCTTTCGTGGAGGGCATTCGTCCCCATCTTGCTTCTCGCCGACATCATCCGCGTCCACCTCGTTATCTTCGTAGCCAGCCTCCTCGTCACTGACGCCGATGCGCCGAGGACTCTTATTCTCTCGCGACCGAAGACGCTTCTTCGGGTGGGCCTCTTTGTCACCGCTAGGTCCGAGCTGCCGCCGTTTTTGGCTGCCGTTCTCGTGTTCTCGCGTGTGCTGGAAGACGGACTGTTGATCGAGATGCCCTGTCCATTCACAAGGCAACATACATGCTGCACAATGAGCACACCGCCTCTGCTTCAAACAACGGGCACGGCGGCGCACCTTCGAAGCAGCCAGTGCGGACGACATCCTGTGCCCAGCTTGGGAGCGTCTGAAGCTTCGCCAAGTCGATTGGGGTCGCCTGGCCGTCTGTCGCTCTGACCAACCAAACGACCAAATGCACAAACAAAAAATGCGCCGAGACCATCAGCACAGTATACTACCAGAACATGCATGCTATTCGCACACAACACGCACACAATGTCGCTCTGCACGGACGCCAGGATCGTCGCGAGGCGCGTTGTGGTCGCGGCCGTTCGCTTTGACGCTGGTGGCGACGGATGCGAAATCGGATGCACTTCCTCTCGCTGCACCTGTGCCGGCGCCTCCGCTTCGTCCGCGCTTACGAAGAGCGGCAGTGCATGCAACGCCCCACGCATCGCACTAACTTCAGCAACGATTCAACTACGCGAGCGGAATTGAGTTGAGAGAATGACAGGTTTCCGCTCGTGCGCGCATTTGGTCAACAAGAGTGTTTGTCACCTCAACTGTCGCTGCCACTTCGCAGACAATAGTGATAAAAACAGTGATTCACTGTACGTTACCAATGCATGGTTGCAGTGTTCCACAGACTCCTCCATCGCGACCATATCGATTGATGTGCATGTGCTTCGTTTATCTTGATTACCGCTCGACACAAGCAACTCTGTGGCTGTCCAACATTGACGTGCTTGTCATGTGTCTGCTCCAATGTTCCTCTGTTCATCCTCGCTTTCTCTCATCTCGTTCTCTCACGCACGACAGTGATCTCTCGTCTATTGTAGCAATGGCGTCCGAAGCTAGCGTGAGCCACACTGTATCCGAAGCTATCACGTTCTCCTATGCACGCGGTACTCTTCGACATCAGTACCTACTGCTGGAAACAGCTTGTCTTTTGCCGCTCCTGCTTACTGTTGCTGTTGCTGCTGGAACTGCTGCTGCTGCTTCTCCATGATGTCTGCGTAGCTCTCTTGCAGACGCACAGACGAGCGCATGGTGTAGCGCAGGAACTTCTCGGCGCAGTTGTTCACGCACGAGAGCTCAGCGTCGTCCATCTTCTTGCTGCGGAACGAGTGCACGCAGTCGCTAAAGCAGAGCTCCACTGTGCGGTTGAAAAACGCGATCGTCTGCGACACGCGCATCTCCTCCATGTGCTCCTCCATCTTGCGCTCAAACTCGCGCTGCTGGAAGCTCATCGTGGTACTGATGCTGCTGCTGCTGCTGATGCTGCTGGTTCTGCTGCTGCCACCTTCGTTGGTTTCCTTGGCTTGACTTGTTGGTTTGCGTGGGCTGGATGGATCGACACACACTCTGACTTGAAATCCGGGAGATGTCCCGTATAGAAAGGATTCGAAGGGATTGCAAAATACGTTTCGGGACAGATGGCTCGAAAATCAGGAAAATCGTGGTTCCATTTCGCTCAGAAGAAGGCGATCCAGCGCGGTCAAACGAAGAGGTCGCACGCAGGACAGGGAGAGGCAGCATGAGCGCCGCAGCGTGGGCGAGCTGGCTTGATCGCCTCGAGAATGCGCGCGCGCAGGAGAACATGATATCCGCCAAGGTGCGCGCCGGCAACGTCGCGGCGGTCAGCACGAGCGTCTTCGCGCTGCAGCAGAGTACAACACGGCTCAAGCGCGACTTCGACCAACTGCTGCGCTCCACAACGTCCAGCGTGTACGTTACCTTCTTGTGTGTGTATGATATGTGCGGAAAGATAACTATCTGACGATACAACGCGTTTGGGCGCATACTGTGCGTGTCGTTATGTGATGGTGATGTCAAAATGAAGCACGAAGCAAGAGTTGGATCGCCGTGAGCGGCTTCTCAGGCAGCTGGAGCTTGACCTGGTACGTACGATGTACGGCATTGTGATGTTCTATAGGCTTATATCTGACAGACGCGGTGTGGCTGTTGATGGTTGGGTGCTGAATCGGCAGAAATCGGATCTGGACGCGTACAACAAGCGCAACGACCCAGGCGCGAGGTACTGTTTACCGACGGGCAGGCTGTGACAGAAGCAAAGAACCGGTACTGACGCTGCTTGTGCTCGCGCTACCTAGTCAAGTGGCGAGAGATCACCCGAAGCACTTGCTCACGATGCAGAACCAGATCATGAAAGGTCTGCGTAGTAGTCTGTGCGTCTGTGTTGGTATTCAAAGCGCCGTAATGGGGCGCTCACATGTGTACTTGACTGTCTCTCGACACGAACAGATCAAGATCAGCAGCTGGACATGATTGGCCGCGGTGTTGCGAACTTGAAGAACTACAGTCTGAGCGTAAAGGACGAGTCGGAGCTCCACGTGCGCCTGCTCAGCGAGATCGACGACGACGTCTCTCGCGCGGCCACTGGGCTCGAATCCGAAGGCGCGCGTGCTGCCAAGGTGCGTATGCGCCTCGCGAGCAAATAAGCGTTTGGTGTCATCTGGTGGCTCTGATGCGTGCGGCCTGGCTCTCTCTGGTGGTGTGTAGGTGGCGCGGCAAAGCAGCAATTTCCAGCTCTACGTAATTATTATCGTGCTGTTCGCGATCCTGATCTTCCTGCTGGTCGCGGGGAGCTAGAGGATCGGCGCTCGAGAGGGGTGCAGGCAGCACCTCGTCTCACGTGAACGCGTTGATGGAGTCGGCTCTCCCCCTCTTCTCAGTCGCTACGCATCTACCTGCTCAGCATATATTCGAACGCCAACACAGACAACACGCGGCTGGCTTGCGTGCTTTGTAGTACTATAGGCAGCAAACCGAGTTGCTTACGCCGTTTTCTCCCGTCTCGTGTGTCGTACACTGGGCTTCGCCACTCGCTTTGAGCGCTGCTGCTTGGGCAGCGCACCATACGAGAAGATCGCATACATGACCCGCGCCTTCACACAAGCGATGCCAACGCTCGTCAGCAGCAGTCACACCACCACTGTCCATGAGCTAGTGGCAGCACAATACGCAGCACCAGCGAATCGGTTGTGCAACACGCACGTTGTTCCAGAGTGCGAGAGAGTGGAGGGCGAGCTGCACGGTTGACAGCGGTTGCAACTCATGTGAGGACTTGGCGATCTGTCGGATCGGGAGGACGACGTCTCCGAACAGCATTAAGCACGAGAGTAGCAGCGCCAGTCGCACGAACTGTGCAGTGCATAGTGCAATGAGCGCTCTATCCTTCCCTTGTGCGCATAGCCAACCAACAAGCTCACGAATTCTCACACCACACGCACCAGCGTAGTGTTGCGGAAGTAGAGTAGCGTGGCGGCCGCAGAGGCGCCGAGACGCACAGCCCCTGGCTTTTCGTAGTCGAGTGCGACGCAGACACCGAGCAGCGCGTAGAGGATCTACGGTTCGTCATGGCAGGCAGGCACAACAGCGAGAGTGACGTCGTGTACATCGCGCGTCAGTCAGAGCTGGCGTCACCGTCTCCACCACCGAGCAGACGGAGAGGTACCAGCTGGAGGTAGATCGCCACGTCGGTGGCTCTCGAGCGGCCGCGCGCTGTCCCTGGTCCCCAGAGTGTCTGGTGCAGTGCCTCGTGCTCCAGCACGACCATACTAATGCTGGTGTTTGGCAGCGCCTTCGTGTGGAGTCAGTCAAAAGAGCAAATACAGACAACGCACAGTTAAAGCACCACAGGGACGCGGAATTTACCAGTGTGACTCAACGTGAAACATACGTCAAGAACAGTTAATAACAAATTGTATGTTATAAACTGGTCAGTATTTCGTTTTTAACAGCTCTTTGATGTATTTAACGGTTTAAAATTGGTTTTGGAAACTCATAAATGGTTTTGAAACCTCATGAATTGTCAATGTGATTGAACCAAAACTCAATAATGTATGGAAATTGTGAATCGAGCCACCTTTACTGCGTTTTTGTGTTCTTGTGGGCGACAAATGAAAAGTAATTAATTTGACTTGATTTCAGTATGCAAACTTTGGTCCCTGAAAACGATGTTCCACAACCGGATTTGTGCCACAATTGTGAGTGATTGAACTGTGAGTTGTCTGTATCCATATCTGAATACTGCGAGATCGAGTTTTTGCTCAAATACCCTGTCAAATACCAAATTTGTGCATAATCTCAACGCAGGTCACATCTATCCAAAATGAGTGCCATATCGTCAAAAAGATCGTCACGTAGAACTAGTATCCCAAAATATTGATATCACTCCTTTGACCTCCCTCTGCATTCATGTCTTGTATATAAGGGGCTATACACGATAACGACCTATAACAAACATATCTTTGACTATTTGCGCCTGTGGTCTATTGTGGCAATTTTGTATTGTGGATTGTTTTGAATTCCGCACAATAATGTATCGCGAGAATTTGCCAGAATATTATGGCGATAGTATTTTAGGAAGCCCTGACTGCGACCGTTCTCACTTGGGCCATGTTCGACAAATATTTGTAAACCAACTGTGTACTACAGTGCTATGCAAAACTGTAGACGCACCCACTTTTCAACTGTAACTTTTTACAGACTTCAATGCTTATCTTCCGATTTATCTTCCGATTTCTCGATCATACAAATTTGTAGTTTCTCGAATTCGGAAGATAAGATATTGAACGCACCAACACGATAAATCATGGCTTTTGCGTTCAGGATAAACAACACAGAAATATCTTCCGAATTTAGCCACAGTAAGTGTGAAATGTATACGCCCACCGCGATTGCTGATTCACGATCCGTCGATTTTCGACCGCTCACAATCTCAACACCGCCAGACCTCTCAAACCAAGCAGCCCATGAGAACAAGCGCGTACAGTGGTGGTGACCAAGCAGGGAGAAGCGAGCAGTGGTGCGATCGCGTGTATGTGAGTGTGGTCGTGCTGTGTGTGCGCGCTCACAAAGGACTGACAGTGTGTGTGTTTTTGCGTGATACTGGTTGTATTCAGCATCATACAGAAAAGCACGAACTGCAACAGCGCGCCGAGCCTCCCCCGCGCGCGCATGCCAGCGTGCCGCCGCCAGCGTGTGTGGGGGCAGCGACCAAGCAAGCAGCAGTGAGCAGTGGTACGAGCACGTGCGCGTGAGTGTGGCCGTGCTGTGTGTGTTCGCGGTTGATTATGATTGAGTACGCTTGTACAAAGTTCAAGTTCTCGTTGATGTGTTACTTGCGCTTCCAAGCTCAAACGATACCTGACACTGCTCCTGTCTTGTCTCTGCTACGCTTGACTGCTACAGAGCTTGCGTTCACGGTTTTCAGCGCCAGCCGTTGAGCTTGGAGGGCGGAAGCCATTGCTGTCTCGTGCCACTCAACCGCAGGCGTGTTGGCTTCCCGAGCGGGTAAACGACTCCCCAGTACAGCACGCGCGATGGCAACCGCGCTTCGGGAGCCTCTTTGAGCGTGGCACGCTGGGTCGATGGGAATGTCGATGAGACCGTCAACCCAGATACGGTACAGCAAGCTGGAAAACATAAAACCGCGGAGAGAGCGAAGGTCGGATGGCCACACACGGCTCGCTGGCTCTGGCTGCTGCCGCCCGAGGTTCGGCGTCGGCTTCTTGCTCGGCGGCAACGGTTCGTCTTGGCTCTCGGTGCGTGTGCGCGCTCGTGTACGTGTCTGCGGTCCCCTGAGCAACTCGATAACTGTAGCGAACTGCATTTGCACAGCAGTCAACTCTTTGCAGTGGTTCTTCTGTTCTTCTAACATCACCTGCTGTTGTTCGATCACTTGCAATTGCAGAGTTGCCATCTTGGAATGGGCACAAGCGTGGAGATCAAACTTTCCGACTAGCGCAGCGACGTCAGCTGCCGTCTCGCGCTGCGCGAAAGCAACACGAGACAGCACCTCTCCAACCTCCAGATCCGGCGCTGACCAGCTTGAGTCACCCGCGCCCAGCGCCGACAGTGGCAGCGACCCGCTGTTGTCCAGGGCGAATCGCCGACTCACCCCGCCGCTCCGCTGCATCAAAAGCGCCCAATCGTCCGATGCAGACAATACGGCGTCTGACGCCTGTGCGTCACGCACCATCGCGTCGTGCACAGCTTGCGCGCTGCTTGCGGCTCGAGTGTCCGGCAGGTAGAGTAGAAGCGTCGCTGCCAGAACGTCGGCAACGACTATCGCCGCAAGTGTTGGCTGTAGTGCTCGAACAAACGTGCCGCAAATGCTCGTTGCTTCGTCGACGTCGCTCCGCTCCTCTCTAGCTTCGGCGGCTCCGTTGGTCTGGCTGGGTGCTGCCAGCCACCAAGCACACGAGCCACCTTTCGGTCGCTGTTAGATGCCTCAGCGAATTACTCAAGTACAGTGATGAACCCGTCGACATTCCAACGCTCCTGTGTACCAAATCGCTCAAGTTGACGTCGGGACTCGACGCTGCTACTGCGGCGGCACCGCGTCTGCTTGAGTGCGACTTGAGATTTGGAGTAAGCTGGAGCTGTCTTGGTGCGTCCCGCACAGAGTCGAGCACCCGAATTATGTACCCCGACGCGTTGTCCTGCTGCGAGACCTCAAAGGAAATTTGGCTGTATACGCGCTACGAGACGCCATACCGGTCAGCTGCGAGCTAGGCGGCGAGCGAATGAAGCGGGTCGTACTCCCAGCGCAGAGCGGTTGGGAAAACTGACACTGTGTGCTCTTGATTTGTTTACTTTCGAGTCACGCGGACGAGCAGGCACGTCCCAGTCCACTGCAGCTGGTCGAAGACGACATCGCCGACATCTGATCTCCTCCCCACCAGAGACCACTGAAACGCGACGACCGCCCGGTCCTTCAGCGCCTTGGTGTCGTCCCTCGCCCACAGGCGCGCTCCAATCACGCGCAAGTCCTCCACCGTCATCAGTGGCGCCTTGTCCTGAAGCGCGCGGCCACGCGAGGTTGCCAGCTCTAGGTTTGTCTTTCGGAGAGTCAGTCGTAGGGACGAGTATGAGTCCTTGCGGGTAATGAAGAAGCTCGTCCGCGTTATATCGACGAGTTGCCTCTTTACGCTGCTCAGGTACGTCGTCGACGCAGAGAACCCAATCGCCGGGTCGGCCACTACAAAAGCAGCGAACTCCCCCATCAGCTCCTCGTTAACGTGCTCGTCACTGATTGTGGTGCAGCTGAGTGTGCCGCTCTCGTAGCGCGTAAGGAACGCAGCGAACTTCTTCATGGCGGCTGACGCGTAGTTGCGGGTTGATCTTGTATACGCTGCCTTTATCAAGCTTGCTAGAGTCTGCGCCGCGTCGGATTGGCGCTCAACCCGCGACAAATTGCTGCAGTCTCCATCCTCGATTGTTCCCACCGCTTGGCACTTGTGTGTTTGCAGTGAAGAGAATTCGAACTTACAATGATATCTACTATGCGTTATCTTCCAATTCGGAAGATGTGATAATAAACCACTTCAAATCTCAAGCTGCTTGGATATGAGACGATGGCAAACCCAATCATGCTTATGAACCTAAGTACGAATCCGAATTTTACCGCGAAATGCGGATAGATGCCACACCAAAAAAAAGAATTCCGATACAAAAATTAGCAGGTGCTGCATTTTTCCGAACCACCAGTTCTCGACTCTTATTGGCCGCCTATGTGTTGTTGTTGTGATGAGGTATATTAGGTAACACCATGCGAGCCAAAATATCCATACCTCCAGCTACGGTGCCTGAGCAGCAGGTTCAACATGAGGTCGTGCCTGCGGCTACACTGGGTCGCCGTCTGGTCCGTGTGCGTCATGTTGTTGCCTCTTGTCGACTGGGCGGTCGCACAGAGGCGCATTTGGCTCGCGTCGTCGGAGCTCCAGCCAGTGGTTCACATCGCTGTGGAGGTGTTCACCGATGTCTGCCGCGCCTGCTCGTGCCGTAGGAGGACCGTACTGCATCGAGCTCTTCGTGTTCATGGCTTGGTTCGCTGCAAGGTCAGCCATCTTGTTGAAGGCTCAGTAGTGGTGTATCCACGACTTGATATCCATTGTGTCTGCCATACGGTGCACCTTACGATATAATAAAGAGTGCGCGGGCTTGCGTGGAGCGCGGTGATTCGCTTGATGAGCAATGACCATTGCACTGTCGCCGACTATGCGCAGTGGAGAGTACCCGGCCCTTTGCGCGGGTCGGACCCCGTGCAGTAAGCCCTAGTATTCTGCTTTGTTGTTGGTCGTGCACGGGTCCGAGTAGGACATGCTCGCGACCCAGACGAGCCGTTGCGTCCCGGCTGTGGTGCCCACATTGATCAGCACAGCGCCTGCCCCACCGGGACAAGGGTTACCACGCGAGCCTCCGTAAAAAAAACAGCACGTATGCATGAGGCTCCGGTGGAGCCACCAGTGCAGCCGTGTTCGTGTCACCCGCGAACAGGAGCTAAGCCAGCTTTGCAATAACCGTGGCCCTTGTCTCATATCTTGCAGTCACTGCCTCCTTCCTGGTGACTCGCGCCAGTGTGTGAAGGCCAGCTTGGATACGAGTCGCCGTGGCGGCCTCCAGCCCAGCATCGGGCGGTGGGTCACCAGCTGCCGCGCGTACGTGGTTCTCCCACAGCATCACAGCTGTGATAGCGCAGCTATACACCCACACCGCGTTCGCCGCACCGTACAATTCATCGAGGTGGCGGTCATCGAGTTGGTTGTTCTGTGCTGCCAGCAGCAGCAGCATCCACGTGTGCCGTGGTGTCTTCCCGAGCCTGAAGGAGAAAACAGACTACGGGCTTTGGAACGCCTCCTCTATACCCAACGCCGCCCATTTTGCATCGAGCTGGCCCCATAATCGCCGTGCAGCGGGGCACTCCCACATCAGGTGCAGGCGTGAATTGCGAGTCCCGTCACAGCCAGCCTGCGCACAGTGCAGCGTCTCGTTCCTCCGATTCCAAAGGCGCAGCTTGCCGGCCTTCTGTCGGTACACTGTCTAGCGCTCGTAGCCGTGGAGACCATGCATCCTGGCAACAGCTTTCCAGCTCAAGGCGTCGAGCCCTTTTCGCATCGCAGACTTGCCGACGGAGGGGACAGTTGAGGTCTGCCGCTTGTCCCGCGCGCGTTCACCCCGCTCCAGTCGCTGCTCCGCTACCCGCTTTCGATACCGAGCCCGCGAGAGTTGCCACGGACGCTCCTCCTTCCACACCTGCACGAGGCGGGACGAGTGAGGCGACGGTTGGAAACGGACCGTGCTCCAAACACCTTTGTCTTGACTCGCCCTCCGTTCCATGTCGCGTTGTTGCTGCAGCGGGTGCTCCGTTGTGTGGAGTGTGACGAGGATGTGCTGAAGCCCACCTTCTGGGGTAACGCGCCATTCGTGCTCGCTCTCCAGATAGACGGGTGTTGGCTGTCCCAGTGATACTTAACGGACTACTTGTCAAAAGACGGTAAATGGGCATTTCATACCAAAGTATCAAATCTTTCACACATCCAACCTCGCGGATTGCAAGTCGTAATGTACACCAACAGCCCTCAACCAAGCAAGTACAAGCCATGCAATCTTCCCCGACACGAAGATGTACATGAAAGTCCACCCACTCGCCGTAGCCTTGTTGAACCTGCATTCAAGTGCACGGGTTGCAGTGCACGTGGTTTACGTGGTTGGATGCGCATATTTGTAATTTTGGCCAACGCACATCACTCACCTGCTATTGAAAACGTTGACCTCCCATGCATTTTGATTGGACTGTGGTGACAATACAATAAATGTGTGTGCTGCATCTTTTTGCATGCTGCATCTATCCGCATTTTGCGGTAGGGGCTTAACCCACCATTCCCCGATGTTGTAACTGCTAACATGCAAGGAATTTTCACATGTTGTAGGTACAACACATTTTATTAGAAATGGCTAAAAAACGTTTTTGATACAAATTCCAAGGTAAACACCAATTTCCACGAAAACGGTCAGGTCAAGCTTTTTCTCCAAATGCACAGGGTTAGGTATGCGAGTGGACAAAAATGAACTCGTGGAGATGAGTCACTGACGGTACTTTTTTCAAAAACGTGCGGGAGATTTGAATGGCACGAGTGCTTACCATTCGAGAATGTGCCACGAAGAATACGTGTCAGTAAGTCAGTGAGTAGGATGTCGGGCCGCATCAAGACCAGAAGCGAGAAGAAGGCGTACCGTGGGCTCATGCGCACGGTTGACCAAACTAAGCGTGAGAGACTGCAGCAGAGTGGCAGGCAGGTAGTCCAGGCACCTCGTCCCGTTGTAGCACCGCATGCGCCTCGCCCAATGGGCAAAGAAGCAGCGTATTACAATGCACGACTTGCGGAGAAGCAGAGAGAGGATAGGATGGCGAAGAAGGTGGCAGAAGCAGCGAAGAAGGCGACCAAATGAGCGGCGTCGCTGTCGGCGTCGAATGGCAAGAAGGCGGCGTCGTCCAAGTGCAAGAAGGTGGCGTCGACGTCAACGAGCAAGAAGGCGGCGGCACCGCCAAAGGCGAAGGGCAAGGGCAAGGCGAAAGTAACCGCCGTCGAGGTGGCGACGAGTGAGGAAGTGGACGGCGATGGTGGCAATGTGGCTGCGGCAGCTCCAACGAACAGCCAGGGGGCTGTCGAGGCGACTGTGGTGACGAGTGAGGCGGTTTCGGTCGGTGCAGACGAACCAGCAGCGCGTGGCAACGACGGTGCATCGCCAGCGACAGTGCCGTCGACGCCGACGGGCGTACAGCATCCCCCTGGTGATGCAGCGACCGCTTCAGCAAACGCTCCGCGACCTCGTGCACGGAACGGTACGAGAAACAAGTTGCATGTTGTTTTTGTACAACATGTGGGCTGTGACAACATGTGGACTTACAACATGTGAACTGTGGTACATTGTTCCATGTATTCCTAAGGCGGAAAACGCAAAGCGCCTGCGCGACAGCCGCGAGCAAAGTCGAGGAAGCAGCTCGACTGTGAGTTGGCTACCGCGGCGACTGCTGAGGCTTGAGCGGCAGCGCAGTCGACTGTGAGAGACGGCATCAACGCCGCCGAGGCTCGCGGTGAGGAGGAACGGCAGCGAGTCTTGACGGCGTATGCAGACCGGCGCCGCGATGCTGAGAGAGTGAGACGGGCGGCAGAAGACGAGACACCACCTCTGTCGGAGCGGCAACGAAGGCGGTCGACGGCATCGGAACCACCGTCAATACATGGCACGCCTGGCGCGTTGCACGAGGAGGATGCAAACACTGACTCCGCGGGTTTGTTTGCCGTTGAGTACGAGGTGCTCAACTCGGCCAAAGAGGGTGACGGGCTTGAGGCGTGGATCGAAGACGACGGCGATGCCGACATCGTTGTGGACGACGACGATCCGGCCAACGACGAGGAGGAGGTGGTGACGAGCCCGACGACGAGCGTAAACGTGACGACTGACGACTTGCTGGCTCTTTCTTGAGACGCTGACCGTCTTCGTGGGATGAAAGAGACTGGATGGGAGACTGGTGGGTTCACATGTTGTTTATGTACAACATGTGGATAAGAACAACAACTCACATATTGTATTTTGATAAAATGCAGACAATTCGTTGTTTCCAGAGGACGAGAGCTACAACGGGATGTTCGAGGGCGACACCGGACGGTCACACGCAGTGGCATCGCTTGCAGACTCGCCTGTTGATATACTCTTGTACTTCATGCCGCCAAGTTTGTGACGGAGGATTGCAAGGGAGACCAACAGGTACCACACGCAGAACATGGCGGCGCGAGTGGATCGCATTTTTGAGAACAAGACGGCAGACGATGCACGTACGAGAGACGACATCCTGCTGCACCAGTCGCGTATCAAGGACGTCAAACCTCACGAGATCCTACACTGCATCGGCCTGCTGACGGCGCGAATGGTTGCGCCGTAGACGAGACGGTTCACGGATCATTGGGCGGCCGCATCACATGGCGCAGTACCAGCCGGCACGTTCGGCCGCTTCATGTCGCGAAACAGGTTCTCGTACATCATGCAGAACCTGCATTTCACCAACAGTGCAGACCAACGTTCAGCAGACGATCGAGACTTGAAGCTACGCAGTGTGGTGGACGTTCTTCAGCCAACGTTCGCATCGCGGTACAAGGACGTGTCCGTGCTCGCATTCGACGAGGCAGTGATGCCATCGCGAAGCAGATCCAACGGCACGCTGCAGTACCTCAAGGACAAGCCGCACAAGTGGGGCACAAAGCTCTTTATGACGTGCTGCGCGTCTACTGCCTACTGCGTGCGGTGCACACCTGTGTGTCTCTGCGTCAAGCATGTGTATGTCTACGTGTCGTGCATGAGTGCGCCTGCATGTCCGCCCTCATGGCTTCGCTGGAGTCCGTGATGGTACCCCATTTTTTGGCTAAGTTGGATATGTTGTAACTGACAACTTGTTCTCTGCACATATTGTTTAGATACCATATCAGCTTCGAGGTATACTGTGGAAAATCACAGCAGAGTGCGGCGGCGTCAGTGGACCGGAACAGCGGACCGGCTGTTGTCGTGCGCAACCTCGAGAAGGTGCTGCTGGCTCAACGAGATGGGGTCTTTCATGCTGTGGTGATTGACCGATTTTACGCCTCGATGCAGCTTGCTTTGCAGCTGCTCCACCGAGGGGGTTACTAATTGGACAATCATGCCGAGTGCATTGGCTACTCGTCGGCAGTTACCGGAAGAATCGGCCGCGGCCGGCAGACATCCCGCGCGGGACGACACGGTTCGCCGTGATGACTGACTGCCCGCAGATGACAGCGACAGTCTGGTGGGACAACCACCCAGTGCAGCTCCTCGCTACAGGCGGCAGTCGGCAGCCGCGTGATGGAGACATGTGGTGCGTGCTTTTAAAAAGCTCTAAGTCTCGCATGTTGTATGTAACAACATGTTCTGACGCACA